>BLKR01002541.1:0-190684 GCA_011170035.1 Teleogryllus occipitalis
TATTATTATTATTATTATTATTATTATTATTATTATTATTATTATTATTATTATTATTATTATTATTATTGGTGAATTCTCCCCAGAAATGGAAGACGTTAAGCAAGTAACTCGATCAATTTTTCTTTGAGTTCTTCTTGTTGATCCAATAGGCTTTCATTCTTTCCGAGAAGACTCGTTTACGTTCTTCTGACCATTTTGGTCTGTACTGTTTTTGTTTAGGTTGCTCTGACATAACTTCCCATTTGTCTACTTTGTGTCTGAAGGTGTCTCTTTCTAAAATGTCTGCTGGTCTTATGTTTGCGTTTTTGAGGTCCTTTCGAATTTCATCTAGCCAAGGTGTGGAATTTTTAAGTGATGTTATATAATTTAGTATCCTTTTTGTCAGTCGATTTTCCGGTAGTCTGTTGAGATGACCAAAGAATTTCATTCGCCTTTTCCTAATATCAATTTCTATGTTTGAAAACTGTTCTGTTGTTTTAATTGTTTGCAGCCTGTAACCGTCTTGGGTATGTCTTGCTCCTAGAATTTTCCTAATGATCTTTCTCTCTCCTTTTTTGATTTGTTCAAGTTCGTGTTTTCTGTTAAGGTTCAGTGTTTCACTTGCGTAGAGGATTGTTGGTTTTAAGACTGTGTTGTAGTGCCGAATTTGTGTCCCTCTTGACATGCATTTTTTGTTGTAGAGATTTTGCACTAACCCTATTATTATTATTATTATTATTATTATTATTATTAATATTAATTTTATTATACCTCTGAGATATCTCATGGGCAGCGTACTAGCTTCCCATGCTGTGGTCCCGGGTGTGATTGCCGGTCGAGGCAAAAATAGAATTGTAGCTTTCCTTTAAAATCGTCCCAGTTTCTGTAGCTGTGTGAAGAAAAAAAGCTCAAGCAGGCGGATCTTGCCAGTTACGGTAAAGAGAATACGTCATGTTCGCCTCATGTCGCTCTTACCCCCGAGCATGGGAATTTAACTGGCATTGGGGGACACCGATGGCTGGCTGGCGAATGCCGACCCAATAACACCAAATAAATACATACATTATTATTATTATTATTATTATTATTATTATTACTATTATTATTATTATTATTATATGTGTTCAAGCAAAATTTTGGGAAATATTTTTGAGAAAAGTTCCAGAAATTCGTTTGGGATTCCTGTGAAGTACTCCCAAAAATTAAAAATGCGTTTCAAATTTGAAGGCTGACATCAGTAAAATCGATCGAGGAATATCTATTTTGATGAAACCTGTTATGTGTACAACTTACGTGGCAGTGTTGATCACAGACAGACGAACAAACGTTGTAGTGAAAAATTAAGCAACATCAGTTATTCGGTATCAAGGTTCTCCAAACAGAGGTTTATGACTATACTTCCTATATGATAACGGAATTTACTACATAAAGGGGAAACAAAAATTTACTTTTTTAATATTAGAGACCCATAAAAGATGATTTCCTATAAAAAATATCAGCATTTTGTTCTCCAGCGCACATAATGTTCTCTTGCTACGTAGTAGGTAATAGAAAGTAATAGGCACTGCTCCAAAAATGTTCGATATAAGTTTCGGCCTTCTTTACGATATACATACTTTCCATAATGTTCCTTTAACTTGAAAGCATTAATCGGGCGGGTCCCGAACGAAAGAATTATCTTGCTTTGAATGGAATGGGACAGAATATTAAGTTAAAAATGTGTCCAATTTAGTTTTTTTTATTTATTAGAACATGTTAACTTCAATTTGAAAATGTCCTAAGCAGCATTGCCATCAGCAAATTCCTCAGGGCAGATTGGCATTATTAAAAACGCCAAGTCAGGAATACTCAATAAATGATATTATGAATGTCATGTTAATAACATTTTTTTCAATTTTTTTGTTATCCATTACACTATTTTTGACATTACACCACGTATCTTCCTAAAAAAATAGTCAATTATTTAAGTTAAAACTATTATTAATTAGAATTGTGTCTGATGGCCCTGAGTTTTCTGTGTTTTGGCATACCACAAATAGTTTGAATGTGTACGCACCTTCCAGGAAAAATGCGTTTAGTTTTTTTGTGATAATGGGACTGATATTTCAGTGACTTCTTTGTAAAACTGTCAGATAATGAAAACAAATGCAAAAGCATATGTATGAGGCTTTATCAAAGTACAAACCATTACTGTCATCCTCTACACAGTTTTAAAAATGTTTGACTAGAATGGCTTCTAACGGACTCTGGTAATGCTTTCAAATGTTAGAATTTTGATAAAAGACTGCATTACAATGTAAATTTGGTCATAAATGTTTGTGAATGTTGATTCGTAAATAATCTTTGAGCACCATCGTGCATATTTAACAATAATATTACTTCCCATAAGACTAAATAGATCTTTAGTGTGTTAAATTTCCTTGTTCAATAGTTAAGTGCCATTGTGGGTTGCTGACTTGAATTTAGTATCAGATATCATTTAAAGTTCGTTAAAACATACAAGATACATAAACATTTTTAATAAAAACTATCGTATTTATCAATACTTTTTTATTACAAAGGGGCACACATTCAGGCAGATACATAATAGTTTTCATGTGGATCGATAAAGTGGCACAGAGACTTGAAGAATCATCCAAGTAGGTGGAGTCTACATAAGTTTTCGAATTTGCGTCTCGCTTAAGACACCGTGTGAATGTGGCGTTGTTTGATTTCACATCCCACACGAACAACCATCCTCTTTTTATTCCATTCCCTGTCATAATTTACCTCTCACGATCTCTTATATCATCCAAATAGCGGGGGGGGGGAGCAACAGTGCGGAACCTGTAGTGATGACCCCGAGGCAGTCATTGCAATTCTCTCCAGACTCGTTGAGGTCTTTGAGTTTGGTTCCAGACTCGTTGAGGTCTCGGGAGGTCTTGGAGTTTGAGTTCCAACTGTAGCGGATTTTTGACATTAGATACACAGCTACGTGAAATTCAACCACAGTCTGGAAGCGCACTGTAGCGGCCGTCTGCTCAGTTCGATTATTTACCATTGTTTCTCCGATCAATATTAGGAGAATGTCGAAGCTGTACTCTAACAATCAGTTTCTGGTCCGCAGATGGTCTTCCTTCCTCATGCTTTGCGCGCGCACACACACACACACACACACACACACACACACACACACACACACACACACACACACACACACACACACTAGAGCTTGCCCCGTCTAGGGCGGTGCCCCGCTGAGGGAAACAAGTGGAAAGGAAACCCCCGTAAGTCGACGTGCGGATAAAGAATTCACGTTCCACAAGGTGAGGTTCACTGCCCCTCTATCATGGAATATAACCTGCACTATACTTATGGATCTAATGGCCATGGCAGTTGATGCTCCCAGAAATACGAAATGATCAGTGAATGATCACTCTTATCATCTGCCAAGGAAAGTGAGATATTAATGGCGCATGCTTTTCCCTGATCTGCTCTCAACAATGAGTTTTGCACGTCATCATCTGGTAAGGGGGGATTTTTTTGGAGGAAGAAAGGAATGACGCTCAAAGTGAGCACGTTATAGTCAACAATTGAAACTCACTATCGAGAGTTCTTAAACGTCTCACAGGATTGCCTGAAAGGAAAAACGTGCTATTGTGTTCTCCTTGTCTTTGAGTGGATAGTCTGTACTTAGTGCTATATAAATATGTGAAGAGGATAAGAAGATATAGCAATACATTTTACTTTCTCGTATATGTTGTTCAGAGAAATTACTCTAATCGTGAAAAAATACATCTTGAGATTTTACAGGAAATATATGCCGCGAGGGCTCCGATACTGTGCTTTTATTGTTCAGAAAATCATTCCATATTTACCAACCTGTCAACAAACTACAGTCGACTCCGGTTATAGTGAACTTATGGGGACTAACATGTTTGGTTCACTATATCAGAGGTTCACTATATCCGATGATGTCAAAATTAAATGGAAATTCTCCATAATAATTGAATTTGTTAATATATAGCAAAATTCATTAACAGCACGAACTAAAAATTTCAATATTTTTATTGGTATGTAAAAAAATAAATTATATTTAACTGTTGCTTTGTACATTTTTCATGAGATCCTTCTCCAGAGTTCGTTCTCTCTCCATACTTGATTCAGCATGATCTTCTATATCTAAGTATGGCAATGCAGTCTTGGCACCTTTCAGTTCCTCTTGCACTGTTGGAACACCGTCCCACTCTCCGAAGGCCAATCGCATAATAACATAGGAGATCCAATTAATTTCCTGGACGTATTTCCTACGTTCACTATAGCCGAGGTTGAGGTTCACTATAACTGAATCTTCTTATGCTTATTGATAATGTAAGTGAAACGGACCAGCAATTTAAGTTCACTATAACCGAGGGTTCATTATATCCGAGTTCACTATAACCGGAGTCGACTGTAGTATGATTACAATAGTGCACACGCTTTCTTCGAAAATTAATATTTTAATTTTTAACTCACTTAACTGAACACTTTATGAATTACAAGTATTTTCTTTCCTTTTACAAGGTCGTTACATGAAATTGATTCTGCATTTTCAGAATTTCTTTAAAAATCATTTCCAGATTTCCATAAGTTCTTTCGCTTGATAACTCGTCACAAAAAATATCAACAGTAGGGTGATCGGTTCAATATGATGAACAAAATGCTGTTATACGCAGTGATTCTCCTCATTTCTACACAGATTATCGACCATTCTGAGATGCAAAACTTTAAAAAATTGTGTTCATTTTTAACCAACTTAGAAAGGAGTTCATTCTCATTTTGTATATTATTCGGTGTTTATGCAGCCATAAATTTCACAAATATTACCCGATATCCATGATTGTTCCTTAATTTTAAAGAGTTTAATATGCCAATATTGGCATTGTGCTATTCCGCATTGTAGTAAGTTAATGATACTGTGAGAAAGGGATCCAAAGCTATCCTAATAATATAAATAACGAAGTGCTGCAACACTTGAAATGTGTTAATTGTTTTGTGTTCAAACCGTTCGCAGTTTTTGTTAAATGATCTCTTCCGAGGGATATGACTTAAATTTCGGACATGCGAATTTGAAATTGATAATTTAAGTTTTTGCGTTCTGTATATGACACTCACACCAAATTTTTTAAATATTCCCAAAAAAGATTCAACAGTATTTCTTTACACATTTTGTGTGGACAGAGAACTGTGCATCGACTCTTATGGTACAAATGCTTTTTTACTAAAATCTTGAATTTTCCAAAATGGAATTTTGAACAAAACAAACAGGAACACACAAAAATGTCATTGCCGAATATTAAAACTAAATATATGTCCGAAATTAGTTTTTTAACTTTTAATTTTTTTTATATTTCGAAGTTGATTTTACATTTTTATGGTAAGACAAAACCACCATTCCATTCTATTCCACCAAAACCACCATCAATTTTTATGGTAAGACACCAAACATTCTGATAGCGAGGAGAAAAATTTGTTTTCTTTGGATACAAACGACGAAATAAGCGAATTTTTAAAATTGATGGAATGAAGTTCAAGCTTAGCGTAGGAGCGCCCCCACCCATCCACCTCCCCACTCCACACCCCTCTTTCACAACCACTTTCGGATATTTCCGAGAATTCTCCCTCCTTTCTTCTTCTGCGAACGCCTTCAAACCCTCAGTTAATGCTACCTACTCTCTTTCCCTCACATCCTGTAAATCCTTTACCTGTGGGTGACCGGAACCTTTCCCCGACGGTACAAGCGTCTGACGTTAGAAATAAGCCTAATCCTCGCTCCTTCTGTCTGCACGTTGCATACTTAAATGCTCAGTCTCTGCCCTGCCATTTCGATGAAGTAACGGAAATAATATCTAAACACCATTTTCATGCGCTTCTCTTAAGCAAAACCTGGTTGAAAAATTATCTCAATTCAGCACTAGTAGCAATTCCAGGGCACCGCTTGATAGGAGCTGATCGAAAAGCCAGTGTCGCCGCACATGGTGGAGGTGTCGGTATATACATTCGCGACGATCTTAGTCATAAACGTATACTCTCTTGAACAAATACGGATTGCCAACGAAATGAATATCTTTTTATCGAAGTCGGACTTTTAGGAAAAAAATGTCTCTTGGCTGTCATATATTTACCTCCTAAGTCAGACAGCATAGATATGTTGGACGAAACCTTTGCATCTATGATCCATTCTTATGAACGTATTATTGTAATGGGTGACTTTAATCATAACTTATTAAAAGCCTCACCTTCTGCAGAGCAGTTTACGCGCTTTTTCCACAGCATGTGCCTCGAAATTTTACCTCTAGCACCTACACACCACTCAAAGAGCACGGAAACTTGGATCGATCATATAATAGTGTGTAATAAAAACAAAGTTCGAAATCACGGTCAATTTCCAGTTCCCGGGATTTCAAAACACGATCTAATTTATCTCGTTTACAATCTGAAGTGTCCTAAATACACACCGCACTTAATCAAATACCGCGATTTTTCAGAATTCGATAAACAAGCATTTAATGTAGATGGATTGACACTTCCATGTCACCTTGTCCACGAAGAAGAATCGCTGGAAGCTAAAGTGGTGATTTTCACTAACTTAATAATACAACTCTATGACCGGCACGCGCCTTTAAAAATATCACGCGTAACTCGTCCTCCTGCACCATGGTTAACTGATGAAATTCGGAATTTAATGAAAGATCGAGATGCAGTGCATGCTATTTTCCGGAAAACTAAATGCGAACTATTTAAAAAACAGTACAAAATGCTCTGAAATTTAGTTACGCAGAAATGCCGCAACGCTAAAATAAAATATTACCACACCACCTTCGGCAGAATCCGCGACTCGAAAACCATTTGGAAAAATTTGAAAAATCTAGGAATAGGTAAAGCTCCTCCCCAAATTGAAACGAATATTCCCCTAGAATCTCTAAATCATAATTTTGTCAGTAACGTTCCTTCATTTGACTGTAACTTGAAGAGTTAATCCCTCGCGCTTCTCCAAAACTCAGAAACAAAATTCAACGACGAATTTTTCTTTTCATCCGTGGAACATGAGGATATAATAAAAATAGTTCAAAGTCTCAAATATAATGTTTCAGGTACCGATGATATAAATGCCAAACTGCAAAAAAATAGCCTAGATGTGACCTATCCAATCATTACCGAAATAGTAAATTTCTCTCTAATGAGCGGACAATATCCTTTATCTTGGAAAAGTGCGCTCGTGCATCCTATTCCCAAGACAGCATCAATCAGAAATCCTATTGAATACCGCCCAATTAGCATCCTCCCGACTATTTCTAAAGTACTCGAAAAAGTCGTCCGTAAGCGAACTGAACTGTATCTCCAAAACCAATCACTTTTAAACGATCAGCAATCAGGTTTCCGTTCCGGCAGGAATACTGGTACTGCGCTACTGAATGTTATTGAAGATGCGAGAACAGCTATAGATCACAGTAATATAACTATGTTAATTCTTCTGGATTTCAGCAAAGCGTTCGACTCAGTAGATCACGACATCTTACTCGCAAAACTAAAAATCATGGGATTTGCACAGCCTACGCCGCGTACATGGTTTCTTAACTATTTAACTTCCACAATCCAAAGAGTGGTGTCCGGTAGTCGCAGCTCAAGGGCCTTAAAACTTAACCGCGGAGTTGCCCAAGGCACTGTATTAGGACCACTAGTATTCTTAATGTATGCAAACGATGTGGGAAATGCACTTAAATATTGCAGTCATCAAATGTACGCGGATGATCTTCAGATATATCTAAGTGGCCACCCGTCTGAACTCTTCTCACTCGCACATAAAATTAACGAAGATTTGATAACCTTAAACAAATGAGCAGCGTTATTAGGCCTACAAATAAACCCAAATAAATCACAGTGCATGATTATCAGTTCAAAAAGCACTGCGAATAAAATATCATTGTCTACTCTGCCTCAAATTTATATAAATGACATCGTTCTACCTTGGTGTTCCGAAGTCAAGAACCTAGGAGTGTTTATTGACAACACCCTCAGCTGGAACTCGCAAGTAGATTCAACCTGCCGTAAAGTTTTTGCCGCAATGCATTCGCTGAAACGCCTGCGAACGCTTTTACCAATTAGTACACGTGAGACACTCATTAAATCACTTATTATGCCACATTTTGACTATTGCGACTTTCTTTTGACAAACATGATATCTAAATTACAACGTAAACTTCAAGTAGCACAGAACGCATGCGTACGGTTTATTTTTGATCTAAGAAAATACGACCATGTATCGCACTTTTTTGACTCACTTCATATGCTTACTCCAGACAAAAGACGGTTACTTCACTCTCTACTTCTTCTCTATAAAATTTTACACGGTTCTCATGTGACACGTCTAATAATAAATAAGTGTGAAACAAGATTAGTAAATTCTAAACATGCTTGTGAGAACCGTCTTGAGAGCATTTCTAAACTTGTACGCATAGATTTCCAGTTACAATTTTTTTTGTTCTTCGATAAATAAACAAACTATCATAGGTTTTGTTTTTCTTTCCGTCGAGAAATGTTAACAAGAACTTGTTCTTATTCCACGAAACTCGTATTTCTAGAACCCACAAGATTCCAGTCAGAAATGGATTAAATGAGATGGAACTGTCGTTGAAGAATGTAATTTGTTAGAAGTCTCTAAGAATCTTCGACTTCAACAAAAAAGAGTGAAATCATCGCTATTATCGAAGGCTTCATTGGCAATGCCGTGTATCTGTGAGAGGACTGGAATTCCACTCAAACCGAAAGAACGTGTATATCGTCCCCGCAATCGCCCGCAGTTGCGCGTTGTTCCTTTTCGCGTACAGTCGCCCCCCCCGCGCGGCTGGAACTCGCACGACCGGACGGTTAACGACAGCGGATGAGGTTTCACCCGGCTGTGCAGCCCGGGCTGCGGCAATTTGCAGCGGAGGTGCATCTCGGCTTCGCGTGTCGTGCCTCCTTCGTTCCACATCGCGCGGGCGGCTCACCCCGTGACCCCGTTCGGCCGCCGGCGCCGCGTCGACGCACAGTGCCACCAACCCCAACAATTTTAAAAAAAGATGTTTTTTATTCTGTGATTTGACCGATTGATTGTTAGTGATTCCGGGCGCGTCGACAACTATGGTCATTAGTCCCGTAAGTGTAGTGCGCGTTTTGCTCGGGAGGTGACGATGGTTCCCCCCCGCTGGATGGCGAGATCCGGCGCTGACCTACAGTCGGCTAGTAGGGTTTTCCCCCTAACCAGGACTCTCCCACCAGCGGGGCACCGCCCCAGCTGAGACAAGCTCTAAGCTCCCGACGGGTCTCCCGGAATATGTGATAGTGTAGTGTATGTTAGTTTAAGTCCGTGTAAGGGTAGAGGATAGGACAAGGAAGAGGAAGGAAAGATTGCGCGCGGTCCGTGGCCGTTTGGTAGGGTACAGCTCTGGCATTCGCCTGGTGTTGATTGAAGATACTACGGAAAACTACCGATCAGAGCAGCCGGTCTCTAGAATTCTCCTCCAGACAGCGACTGAATTCGACCTAGCTGGAAAGATAGTGTCGAAAATCCTGCCGCCGTCAGGACTTGGAGTAGGACCCGGTCAAAGGCACTGCAGTGACATCGGTTTATGCACTGAGCCACAGCTCCCGGTCTTTTTATTCTCTGTCTTTCAACACAGAACTAGCCTTCAGTCAGTTCATCCGAACCGGGAGAGGTAGCTTAAACTACAAGTTGTACTAGGTCAGAGAAATTATAAATAGATAAAACCATTCATCACAACGGACCAGACATAACTTTTGTAGATAAATGGCAAACGATTGGCAACCTCATTGACCTTGCTGTTCCACAAACATCAGGTTTTCAAACAGCACATCCAGAAAAAATAAAATCCACAGATCTGGCAGCAGAAGTCAAGCCACTATGAAATCTCCAAAAAATACATTTTTTTTATCTGGTCACTTCTTGCACGGGGGTTATATCAAATAACATTCACAATAATCTGTGACATATTCCAATACCAAAATATACTTTCAAAATTATGCAAAAATCGATCATCTTAAACGCTTACAGGATTGTGCAAAAATTCCTCAATTGCGATGAAACATCAATTAACCTGTGCCGTGGTTATTAACCCGATACAAAGTCAAATAAAAACCCGGCGAATACCGAGAACAACAATGTTATAAAATAACAATAATACAGTAAATCCTCGTTAGCACGAACTCGCTTAACACGAATTTCGCCGTAACACGAGTACAACGTCGGTCCCGGCAACGGATAACGGTGATACGAACATTTATAATAGGCGGATAACACGAAGAGCGATTATTTCGGTCCCTTGAAATTCATGTTAATGAGAGTTTTCTGTAAGGGGAACGTTTGTTTGAAATAAAGGGCCTCCATGCATCTACTGGTCCAAGTAGGGATTGCAAAAAACATCGGGTTTTAAAACATTTAACATTATGCTTTTAAAATATATTTTTTAATTTTTTTTTATAAAGGGGTTTAAGCACGGTGAAGAATAGCAGCAATCCACAGCAGTATCGTTGTTTGGCGTCATTTTCTGTATCACGCTGCACATTCGCCTGTGCAATCTGATGAAGTTTGGGAGCCGCTCGTGTTATGAATGTATGTTATCGTCAGGCGTGTCATGGCCTAAATCGACAGTGAACACAAAATCGATAGCAAAACACGATGTTCTTTATTGTTAAATTTACTCTTTACATTCGATAATAATTTTTACATACTACTAACACGCTAGTAACCAAACAATAAAATATATCTCTTTTACGTACTGTAATTAAAAATGGATAGGAAATTGCATGTTTATTAGTCTATAATTAACACATTGATGTTTTAAACATCGATATTTTCAGATTGATGTTTTCATAGACATCGAAAGCCCTTTAGGGATGTATCGAAATATCGCTGTATGGATGTTTTTGTAAAATTTGCCATCACTAGCCCAGGCCCTGAGTTTTCTCTGTGCGCCCCTGGTGTTTGGGCCCAGTGCGCGTCCGCGATGGTCGTTGCAGCCCGCCTCCGCGCGCGGGCGACCCCGCGACCAGGAAAACTGGTTGTACGCACGCCTTCGATCGCCCCAGCCGCTCGGCGGGGGCGGGGGCAGGGGCGGGGGCCACGGAGGAGGTGACGGCCGGCCGACGGGTAGTGACGGTGGAGGTGACGGGCGGTCGGGGGCGGGGGTGGGGCCGGGGCGACGCTGGAGGTGACTGGCGGTCGGGGGTGAGGGGGCGGGGGCGACGGAGGCGGCGACGGCCTGCCTGGGGCGGGGGCGAGCAGGACGAAAGGTGCCGGTGTCGGGGTGAGGTGAGGGGGAGGGAGGTTGGAGCGGCGGTGGGTCATGCGGTGTTCATTACTAAAAGGGATTTTTGACGTGCGTTCACCCCACAAAGGCAGTCGGGCGCCTATTTGGAGAGGGACAGGCAAGTGTACAATGTTCTTGGTTTCATTGCCGATGAGGTTGTTGCCCCTCTTGCGCTACGACTTGTTACAGCCATTTTGAGAGCCTTACGGGAAGTAATTTCTGAAGGACAACATAATGAAATCTATATATTTAAAAAAATAAGGTATTCTGCCATGGCTTCGTTTAGAGCTTCTACTGAACCGATTGTGGTATTTTTCTTTTAAATGAAAGAATATGATCCCTAGATGTGTTATCAGATATTGTTTGTGTTGATTCACCAACATTTACGGTGTAAATTAATTAATTAAATCATTCTTTAATAGTACGCTTATCAATAGTCAATTGTTTTCTTTCAAAGGGTGGCAGTTTCAAAATCGATATACATGAGTCCATAGATGTGAGTCCACGCTGCTTGATGTTTTGTTTTGATGGTTGAGATTTGTTTACAATTCGTCAAGGTTTTGTTTCAGTGTAATAATTGCATTGTGGTGTTGACAATTTGCATGTATTTGCTTCTGTGGTGTATTTTGTAGAGAACATTCACACAGTGGGTTTTGCTCTGGTTGAAATACTTTAGTGAAGTTGTTTACAGGTTATGTCGAATTCCGAATCGTTGTCCACGCGCCCAAAAGACGCAAACGTACATTAACTGAACGCAGGGAAAGAGAGAGTCAGCGTAGGTGTCGTGATAGTGAGGTCATTTCGTTTTCTATTGGGTCATTGTCTATGAAATGTCAGTTTTGTTCTGCTTTGAACTTTCCATGTGAGAGAAATTCTGCAAACGATTTACTCTGTGTTGCTTAAATGAGAAAATAAGTATACCTTCCAGCAATATGCCAGAAGAAATCAAACAGTTGTTTATAGGAGATGATGACACATCAAAAAACTTTAGAAATAATATCCTTCAGTATAATAGTGCTATATATTTCGTGCCGATATTGCATTGTCATCTGGTCATGGGCCATACGTGTTCTAAAGTTTGGGAACTCCTCATCACAGAATATCTTCGTTATACCCTCAAGATCCAAACAATGCAATATATTGTGAACATTAGTCTAGGTACAGTATTTTACATTTATCTCAGATCTCACCGTCAAATATTGACGGGTTCTCACTAGTATCTTATAACTTTACCTTTTTGAAGAATAGTAGTTTTTTATTAATATACATTTTCTTATACAATTAATAAGAAAAATATCTGTATATTAATAAATATACAGATATTTTTCTTATTAATTATATAAGACATTTGTATCCTACGTATAAATTATTACGCTAGATTTCACGATCGGGTGCGTAGTACACAGTACTCTTTGTTTCCTGTTAAGGGTTATATGAAGAATGTAAATATTCGAGACGATGAATGACAGGGATGTCGATTAGTTAAAACGGTAGAGACGGATAGGAAAGACGACCGAAGAAAAATAGAGACATGAGATGGAAACGTTGTAAGACGTGAAAGTTATTGTACGTCAGATGATTAATCGGTATTTGAAGACGACAAAAGCATTACGTACAAAAATGCGGATAAGAATAGTATGGGACTAACCAGCAGATACAGTGTGAAAACACAAGCATTTTGTGAGATAAAAGCAAGGAAAGGCGCAGCTCACTAGAGCGGAACTTCCTTGTTCATCTTCTCCTATGGTTCAATAGATCAAATTGAGCATTGATCTAACATGTGAGCGCTCACCGGATCTTCCTAAATCAAAGAAGATGAGCCACATCCGTTTGGCACATCAGCTTATCGCGCAGATGTGAGGATGGGAGATGGGATGTGGTTGGGAAGGAAGGATCGCTCTTTTAGGTCCTGCTCCGTCATCCGCCCTGAATTTACACCATAGATCGATCGATCAGAGCAGCCGTGCTCTAAAATCTCTCCAGGCAGTTAAATCCGCTCAAGTAAGAAATTGTGGAAAATAAATGTTTTGATTAGGCAGCATTACATATTTCGGCTAATGAATAACAGAGGAACACAAAAAATGTCAGACCCATAGACTTTTCACATGTTTCTCTGTGTATGTCAACGCGCTGAATCCGAATTTGAATCAAGAATTGGGCTATCATCTCTTAGTTTTCTTTCTTTGTTTGTTGTTGTTTTTTGCGAAAAGTCATCGGGGAATTGTATTTTTGTTTTTGGCCGTTCTTGTCAGGCCCAAAGACTTGGCACATGTTTCTCAGTGTATGTCGACGCTCTGAATCCGAATCTGAATCCAGAATTGCGCCACCACCCTCTATTTTAAAAAATTGCGATAAACCACCGTGAAATTGTAGATAGTAAATCTGAGGTTTTTTTTTTTCAATTTAAAAAACTTGAGAGTGGTGGCGCAATTCTGGCTTCAGATTCGGATTCAGCGCGTCGACATACACAGAGAAGCATGTGTCAATTTTTTGGGTCAGACATTTTTTCTGTGCCTCTTTTATTCATTAGCCGAAGTATGTAATGCTGTCTTATCAAAACATTTATTTTCCACAATTTTTTACTAGACCGGAAAAGGAATGAATTCTTTCTAGTGTGAAAAGGAAGTACAATTTATTACACTTCATTGGTCTCATGATTGTAATTCGCGGTTTACACTACGCTCTCCAAAAATTTTAATAGATGAAAGACTTTCTCGAGAGTATGAGTTTCTTTCTCTGTCCTGGTTTGGACATAGTTATCAAGTATCCTATTGTTAGAACGTTCTCCCTCAAGTTTCGGCATGCATTCGATATGACACTGTCTTGGAGGAATTTGGTTTACTTGTGCGAGATAACGTTCAAGTAATAATTCTGACCGATATTATACAATCGCAGGGGCAGAATATGCAATGAAGACGCGCTTAACACTTGAGGGTGCAGCGGGTTGCGTAGAGCTTCTGTTGTAGGGTGCTTGAGTCAGCATAAACGTATAAAATCAAGTACATAAAATACAAACATTGTTTTTAATTTATCGTATACATATGTATATGCAGTGTAATATACGTAGTATAGAGAAAGTTCTGTAATGTTGCAGAAAATCGATTTCGAGATTTCAACGGAAATACACGTTTTGAGGTCCCCTGATACAGAAAAAGTGTTGTTTTTTTTTTAAACGTCCGTCCGTCCGTCCGTCTGCCAGTCTGTCTGTCCTCTGTCCGTCCGTCTATGAAAACTACTGGCGCCTACACCACACGATATTTTCCAAATTGAAGGAACTCCAGACCATCTGGTTCTAGTTGAAGCTTTGAAATTTTGGAAAATATTCTTTAAAAGTTGGTGGTACTTTACATGAAGCTCCCGGACATCTTCAAAATTTTCTCAAAAACGGTTCCAAATTTTTTCTTCAAATTTCTTGTAAGAATAGAGTATAATACACATATAAAGGTGGCATATATCCAATTTTTTGGCGGTTAACTCTGAATTTTCGAAAATTGCAAAAGTTTGATTTTTTCGGCGTCTTCCTACAACTATAAAATTGAAGATACATATTTTTCCTTTAAATTAAATTTGTTGTCCATAAATAGTTCTTTCATTAAGATCATGAACATTTTCTTAAAAATGTTAGTCGTTTTCGTGCAATAGTGCGTGCAATATTTGCAACTTAAAAAAATAAAAACAAGATTTTCTCAAAAACGACTTCAAATTGTTTCTTTAAACTTTTGGTAGGGTTAGTGCCTATTAGACTCTATACGATGATATAAACGCCATATTGCTCTATTCTTTTGTTTTTTCAAAAATTACAGAAAATTTTAAAGTATTTTTTTTACTTGTCTCGCTCGTCGCCAATACTTACATTAGAGGCGATTTCATCACATTATTGTACTTTTAAGTACTTTTACTTTAAATAATGACAAATAAAGTTTATCGAAAACCTACATTTTTCTGGTAAAATGAGCTCAAAATTTCGCATTTTCAGACACGCTCAAACACCATTTTCTCAAAAATGACTACAAATTTTTTGTTCAATCTTTTGCAACGGATACTGGTAATGGTACTGTTTAATATGACGTTAAGTTCATTTTGGTGTATTCTTTTGTTTTTTCAAAAATTACACAAATATTTTTTTTTAAATATCTCTCACGCCGTTCATATGTACCTTTGGGGGGTACCCAGAGATTTGTATACATTATTGCATTTGTGAGAGGAAGTACTTCAAATGACTTCGAGCGACTTTTGGGCGACGATAGATGACAGCTAGTCAGAGAATGGAGCAAGACTTTAAACCTGTCACAATCAAGGAAATTAGAAAAATTTGTGAAAGTCTGTGCCATTTTATAGCATCTCTAGTTTATATATTAGACTTCATGAAAATCAGAATATCTGTTCAAACGTTTTTGCCAGACTTAAAGTTCTACATTATTTTGTCCATAGAACATGTAAATTTATACTACATACGAAGTGCATATGCAATATACTCATTACCCACCAAAAAAATAGGGATTCACGTTGGTCTGAACAAATCATTTTGGCTGACATTATTAAATTTTTTGTCGCGAATTGGTCATCTTAGGACCACGCGAACGCCCAGCTGTATCCACCGAGGCCCATATTTCCCGGTGGTAAGTGCACGTGACCTTTTTGGGGGGATCTCAATTTCCATGCTGAATACGTTTCTACACCCCAAGGTTGTTAGATCTGGGGTGATGCGGTAGAAATCATGATAGTGATTATGATGAAGAAGAAGGATGAATGGACAATTTCCAACGTACAGACACACACAAACATCCATCCTCCGGGCAGGATTCGAGACCCAGATCCTTCAGGTCCGAGACAGCTACGACTCTTCAGCCTTTGCGGCCTCGGCTATCCTGGCGGCTATAATAATAATAATAATAATAATAATAATAATAATAATAATAATAATAATAATAATAATAATAATAATAATAATAATAATAATAATAATCAACGAACTTGAACAAATCAGAAAAGAAGAGAGAATGATCATTAGGAAAATTCTAGGAGCAAGACATACCCAAGACGGTTACAGGCTGCAAACAATTAAAACAACAGAACAGTTTTCAAACATCGAAATTGATATTAGGAAAAGGCGAATGAAATTCTTTGGTCTCAACAGACTACCGGAAAATCGACTGACAAAAAGGATACTAAATTATATAACGTCACTTAAAAATTCCACACCTTGGCTAGATGAAATTCGAAAGGACCTCAAAAACGCAAACATAAGACCAGCAGACATTTTAGAAAGAGACACCTTCAGACACAAAGTAGACAAATGGGAAGTTATGTCAGAGCAACCTAAACAAAAACAGTACAGACCAAAATGGTCAAAAGAACGTAAATGAGTCTCCTCGGAAAGAATGAAAGCCTATTGGATCAACAAGAAGAACTCAAAGAAAAATTGATCGAGTTACTTGCTTAACGTCTTCCATTTTTGGGGAGAATTCGCCAATAATAATAATAATAATAATAATAATAATAATAATAATAATAATAATAATAATAATAATAATAATCTCTGGGATGACTCATGGGTAGCGTACTATCTTCCCGTGCTGTGGTCTCTGGGTTCGATTCCCGGTCGAGGCAAAAATAGAGTAGTAGCTTTCCTCAAAAATCGTCCCAGTTTCGGTAGCTGTGTGACGAAGAAAAGCTCAAGCAGGCGGATCTTGCCAGTTACGGTGAAGAGAATAACTCATATTCGCCTCATGTCGCTCTTACCCCCAAGCATGGGAATTTAACTAGGCCCGGGTATGGGGGACACTGGTAGCTGGCCGGCGAAGTCGGACTACCGAGCCTATAACGCCAAATAAATTATTATTATTATTATTATTATTATTATTATTATTATTATTATTATTATTATTATTATTATTATTATTATGTAAAGAACAAATAGACCATATAGTCCAGGCTTGCCCAACGAAATGAATTCGAAGTATCGTGATCCGTCAAATACCTGAGGCTGCACCCGTGCCTGTTACTTCCCTCACCTCTGTCCCCGGCCCCTTTCTCACCCTCTCCTTCTGCGGTCGCCCCCATCACGCACTGAAATCGAGACTTCTTTTCCAATTCGAGAATCGTCTGCAATGGGTTTCTGAAAGTCTTGCAAACGAAATCATCTGAAAAAGGGGAAACTCCTTATTGACTCGGAACATATATTCTCTCGCGTACATTATCCGGCGATTCCTTCTACGAAAACATGACAAGTATTTTTTTGCTTCAAAGGCGGAAAGAACAGTTTGAGACCAGTGCATCATGTAGAATGAGCTTTGTCGGCATCACCCTGTAAGAACCCAGTCCTCCCAGAAGTGACCTTGAAGTACTGCGCATGGTCCCGCTGGCATGTGTGTCCTCGGGTGCCCTGGGCACTGGCCCTTAGGACACGTTTTTGGCAGGAAATTTGCTCTAGGCAATTTTCTCCAAACTTCCCTTTGCGGGACGTGATCCTTGAGTCTTGAAAAAATACGGCCGTGTGTTGCAACAGGTGCCGCTAACGGCTTGGAAAATATGTGCGCTGATACCTCTCAGCAGAACGGCCGTCAGATAAATGCGAGAGAGCGCGGGCCTAGTGTGTTTATCAAGTTAACCGCCAAGGGCGACTAGCGGAACAGAGAACTCGGAGCGGTGAGTGAAGCAGTTCACAACCGGAAAGTTTAATAGTGACTGTAGATTACAGAGAAAAGGCAACTTCTAACGTCCATAATTAAGAAAATAGCAATTTATCAAATGCCGAATATCTCTCACTTTAAACAGTATATTGTATTTCTTATGCGGTTTTTCTAAGTGTATTTTGCCCCATGGTTTTGTAATTATCCCATTGATGTTTGAAGAAACAGAAAAAAAAAGAAATGGTATACCGTGATGGCGACATGAACTGTTCTTATTAGATTAGTTTACTCACTAAGTTTACAAGATTTCCTTTAATCTTTCTATGCGGATCGATATTACCTCATGACTTAATATTCGCAGTAGAACGAATTTAGAATAAAAATTAATACTACTAATGTTAGCAATCTTCATTCAGGTGGTATCTGGATATTTTATATGCAAGTGCCGAGGAAATCACCAATTGTGGTTTATTCGTAATGTGTTTTTGGCATTCCAATTACGTGAATAAAAGCCATTTTTCTTACAAACGGTTTTGCTTATTGTTAGTGCCCGGATGTTTATGACGTGTGATATTTTTTTCTTTGTGTTATTCCCTTGTAAAATATAAGTTAAGCATGATTTTATCTACAATGACTAAAATTAAGCAATTTTAACGTGTCGTATACAGTTGTATTTTGGCATTTTTAACCCTTTTGTCATTTTCCATTAGTATTTCAACACATTATGATCGTATTTTTTTATGAATTTTCACATTTTTTATGGTCGTATTTTCATCTTTTTGATTGCAGCTTCGCGTACCTGCTTGCAGTCGTCTCAAAGAGATTTTTCACGGCTGATTGTTATCTGTAATTTCTTACAATTTTTATATCTAATTTTTGCCTGTCTTGCAAGATAATCTGTATTGAAAGAGACAACTGCGTAGAAAGTGGCAGATGCAAAGAAAGCGATAATCTTTTTTGTCGGGTTTTGTGCCGAGGTCAAATTCTTCTATAAATAACTTTAGCAGGTATAATTGTCTTCGCAGAGCGCCAAAGGAGAATACGTGATAGAAAGATACAACGGGCTCAATTATTGGACAATTTATCGATGTTTGTGTTTGAATACTCTCAGTGTACTATACCTAAATCTTAACGGTTTAATAAGTGAAAAATTACAAGTATTTGTGCCGGAGTTTGGAAATAACCATTTCAGTACAGATGGCACTGTTCTGTTTTATAAACTGTGCGAAATTAAAATAGAAGTTAAAGCCCGGTTTAATGACAACACTGCAACACAGTAAAATATAAAAACAATTTGACTCGAAATGTTACGTGAAAGAACCGCCAACTGCTTCTGTTTCAGAGAATTACGTCATCGTCTATGATAAGCAAAACTTCAGACTTTAACAAGGATTTATGTACGAGGATGATGTCTGCTGATATTCCTCTGGAGAAATTTAATAATGAGCATTGATGAATTTTTAAAAAATGGACTCTAATCAGCACATATCCGAATGCAACAATATTTTGCAAGAACTACGTGAATTCCTGTTACGAAGATGTTTGAAATAGAATACGATCCAGCGTCGCCGAAACCAAGATCTGGGTTTCTATGGATGAAACCGCCGACGCTCAAGAGAGATACGTGGCAAACGATGTTGATGTTAAGGGGAGACCGAGCACGAGAAATTTCTCATTTCATGTGAAGCATTGGACAGAACTAACCACTCAACAATTGCTGTTACCTTGCATTAGCAATACATCTTTTGTGGCCTGAAGGAGTGGAGAGAGAAAATGTTATATTTCTAATTCCCTTACATGGTGAAAGCTGGCAACGGTCTGCAGCCACTCTACCCTAAAATAATACATGCAACATGCATGGCAAACGTTGATGTTATTTCAAGGGGAGGCCAGCAGGAGAATTTTTTTCATTTTCTGTGAAGCATTGGACAGAACTAACCACTCAACAATTGCTGTTACCTTGCATTACTTATAAATCTATTGTGGCTTGAAGGAGTGGAGAGAGAAAATGTTATAATTCTAGTTCCCTTACATGGTGAAAGCTGGCAAAGATCAGCAGCTACCCTAAAACATATATATTTGTTATGTACACATATACATGTATGGCACATGAAATAAATAGAGTTGCTAAAGAAACTCATAGAAATTATCCTGATGTAGGAAAGTTGTTTTCTGTAGTGAATAAAATCATCAATGCTCCATTATGAGTGCAAAAATTCAAGGAAATGGTTCCTTCGGTGCCATTGCCTCCTCAACCCATTCTCACACATTAGGGCACATGGCTTAAATCCGCAAATTACTGCTGTATCAATTACATAGCTATCGAAGATGTTATCGCATTCAATGAAGGCGAATCATCCATAAAAAAGTACCAAGTCGCTGTTTTGAAGTACCACACTGACCGAAATATCGCTTATATCAAAACCAAAAAATGTAAGTCATATTAATGGTCTCATTTTTTAGGTCATATTTCTATCACTTTAAGGTCATATACATCCTGCCCTATTTATTATATTAGCAACTTCGGATGATTTAGCCACCATCATAGATATCTACCGGGCAAAGTGGCTCAGGAGGTAGAGCGCTGACTTTGTTTTCGGGAGGCCCGGGTTCAATCCCCATCCTGTCCGGAGTTTTCGTGGTTTCCCTCGGATCATCCAGGCGAATCCTGGAATGGTTCTATTTAAAGGCCACGATGGCGATACAGGCGCCGCTAGCCGAATTAATTAACTACGTGAAGTCACGAAGGTTAAGCGAATTCGAGACATCGCGGGTTCCTGGTTGGGTGGCCGGGTGGCTTAACGGCGCCGAGACCAATTGCCCATTATATACACATAATGGATCATATGATGGCTAAATACAAATAAGATATCTGGTACAAAGCATATATAAAACATTAAGTAATGAAATAATGTAAATATATAATTGAAAACTTCAGTAAAGTCTCTCGATGGTGATGATGATGACCTAGCCATAGAAAGCTGCTAAAATAATAAACAAAAATGTTGCCAAAGAAAACTCCAAATTTATTGGTCAACACTAGCGGCCGGATTTTAATGAAATGTCATTTTTTTCAATTTAGAACATTGCCGTTTAGTATAGAAACTCATTTTATGTTATGGTAAAAAACAGTCCAAACTAATCGTTTGCAAGCTGAGTTCACTCGAACAAATGGAAGAAGCCTCGATTACTTCAGTAACATATCCAACAGCTTGAGTTGTTTATCCGAACTGGTTTTGATAAGATTTTTTACGTCATTTTTCTTTGATTTTAGGGCATTTTTAAAGCACATTAAGAACATTTTATCGATCGTTTTTGGTGATGTTTTAGGTCATCAAAATCCGTCCCCGAGTCATCACCTTCACGACGCTACTCTATGCAATTCTCTCGTTTCTTCCGTTGTTTCTTCTCGGCGGTGCAGTTCGTCGAGAGTGAGAATAACCACTTCGCGGGAACGGGCGAGGTCTTTCGTGGCGCGCCTTAAGCGAAAGATATCCAGAACATGTACCCGCCTTGCGCAGGGCTGACACCTTCGCACACTTTCGTTGCAGACGCTGCGAAGTGAAAACAAACAGCAAATCAACGCTCTCGCTATTTGCGAAGTTCGTCGTTGTCTCGTGTAATGTCAAAGAGCATTGCATCTGCGCGAACTCACGCCTTTCGTTAAGCATTGTTGTAGTTCATGTTATACTTATCCTCATACATCGATTTTTAATCCGATTTGTTCTGTAAATAAGTATTCTTGCTTTTCCAGGCATGAGATATCACATTCCAAACATTTGCGGGTTATGTTGAAGGATTCACCACTTTCATTTATTTTGTCATCCACTTCCACAAAGAAATGGTTTTGAAGACGAAAGCATTTTATCAACGCTGTAAATATGTAAAAAAGATTGTTCAATGACTCTATTTTTTCAACACTACAAAATAAAGTAGAGAGAACCTATAGATAAAATTTATGAATGAGGAGATACTCAACATCTTGGAGAGATAATAAATTTAGCCGGAATCTCTTGATAATCGGCGATATCGTTCACAATGACAGCCATTGTCCAGTTTCAACCGCTTTGTGGGACACAACGTTTGCCATATTGATCCTCAAGATTCCGTACAAGCGAGATGAGGCATGACTTTCTCTTTTCCGCGTCTGCAGTCGCATGCAAACAAGTAATCTATTTTTGCTGCTGCTGTCCCTTAAAATGGATACAAATAATGAAAGGAAAGTATTGAAAAGAATAACTCTTTTCCGAAGACTTGTTAAGAGACATTACTCTAAGATTGGATAGCCTTGTCAGCTACTGCTTGGCAGCATAACTGTAGGTAATGTCCTTAGTCAATGAAACGATTGCAGTTGGCTCACTTGCAAATGGCTTAGACATTATCTTATGCAATGCATTCGTCCACTGTGACGATTATTTGTTACATTAAATAAAACATTGGTTATATTTTTTTAAATTAACTTCTTCTGACGAACAGAATGATTTATTAGTAGGGCCGCACGGTAGGTTAATTCGGCATATGCCTTTTGGCAGTTGCAAATATACATTGGACTAATTTTCCAAAGAAAAAATCCTCTAAGTAAATCATATGAGTTTAACTTATTGAGAAAATGTGTTAGAAATTTCGTAATTTCGTCATTCAAGTCAAGTTTTCGTAGAATGAGTTTACGCACGCCACTTAAAAACCCATCTACCTGCGCGCTGTTTTACCCCTGTACCGCAGGTGGCGGCCCTCCGCGCGGTCGTTGACCCTTTCTCAAGGGAGACGACTTGCTTCTCTTCCAACGAAATAGTCTGTTTATTTTGAAAGGAACTGTGTTTAATTTAAAAGGAAATTCTGTAGTGGCAGCAGAGTAATTGTGGTACTCAATGATTATAAATTCAGGATATCAGAGGTATCAACCACAAGTAGTAGACAATATGAATTTAAGACGCAGAAAATTCAGCCAATACTTGTGGTTGATCCCTCTGATATTCTGAATTTAAAAGGAAATGTTGTCTGTTTAATATAAAGTCAGTCGACCCGGAAGGCCGGGTAGCGACTCAGCACTTCGGTCCGAAAGTGTCGCGGGTTCGAGTTCCGCCTTAGGCAAGGTTGTTTGTCCCTTGTCTCTCATGTATGTGTTGTCGCAGAGGTCATCGCGTTCTGCTGACCACAAATTTGAGGATCTCGAAAATGTGTTCGTGTTTAGTGATGTTCGAATATGCGTTCAATCGGGACGTGAAGGGTAACCGGCTGTCAGCTGAAAAAACCCTAGAAAAAAAATTTAACTTACGGGTAAGAAAGCCTAATTTAATACTGAAATTACTATCAAAATTCTAACATATAAAAAAGGTTGATCCATCTATTACTTGTGAGAAAAATATATAAATTCCAATTATAAAATGAAAAACGATTTAATTTCTCGAAAACTAAAGATATTTTAAACAAAATCTGTACGGCATATCACTTTCCCCACGATTCCGCATCGCCCGTATTTTCACGCAAAATTACATGAAAAGTACTACAATTTACGAAAAATTGTTCATGACCTTATTTAAAAATCTATCTTTAAGGAACAGGTTTCATTAAGGAAAAATATCTCTCTTTAATATTTTAGTTGTAGGAAGACTCCGAAAAAATTTTGCAATTTTCGAAAAATCAAAGTTTTCAATGAACAAAAGACCTGTGCACCATTCTCGTTATCGTCCTTCACAATATCCATCAACAAAATTTAATCAAAAACGGATAAGTCTTTTTTTTTCGGAAAATGTCCGAGGGTTTCATGTAAAGAACTCCCCAAAATTAAAACATCGCATTCAATGGGCCGCGAAATCACCCAGATTGATTGCGGAATTTCAATAGTGGAGAAAATTGACTGAACGGTTCAGTCGCTTGCGTTGTTCATGGATGGACAGACGGACGGACAAACGTTTTGCCGTCAATGGATTTTTCGGTATCAAGGACTCTCAAAACACGGATTCTGAATACACAAGGTGTTTGAGGAAGGGTTAGTCTACACAGAGGGACAATATTTATCGACTTTTTCTTTACCAGGGCCCGGCAATAAGAGTTTCTCTACCGAAAATACATTAATTCTCACAGTATTACAATACTACGCTACTCTGCGTAAGCAGTAGCGAGAATGTTATACTACTCATCCAATTACAATCTTTTGAATTTTATAACTTAATCTATTACAAAGTTATAAATAAAAATATCACTAAGCATTGTAATGAAAATGGATTTTATGTTTGGAAGGTCAAGTAACGCATTGCAAACGAACCGACATCCCACTGTGCGGATAGAGACCCCATCCAGAAACCGCTCCTCGCGAATTAGCTGAGGCCCACCCATTCCGTTACTTGTATTTTATATTTTGAGCAATAGAACAGCCGACCTGGATGGCCGAGGTGGCTAAGAGCGAGTACCGACTCGGCGCTTCGGTCCGAAGGGTCGCGGGTTCGAGTCCCGCCTTGGGCATGGCTGTTTGTCCCTTGACTTTGTGTGTGTTGTCGCGGAGGGTCTCGCGTTCTGCTGACCCCAGATCAGAGGAGCCCGCAAGTGTTTGTCTAGTGTATGGTCGAGTATGCGTCCCTTCGGGACGTGAAGGGCAACCGGCTGTCGGCTGGATAAAAGCCCTCGGAAGAAAAAAAAAAAAGGAATAGAACAATATACATGAGAGCCGATCCGGTGGCCGAGATCGCTATGGCAGTAGTGTCGTAGTGAAGTCAGACCGAAGGGTCGCGGGTTCGAGTCCCGCCTCAGGCATGGATGTATTTGTGTACCCCTTATCATCACTCGTCGGAAGTATCACTTACGGAAGTGTAACATTGAGAACTGGTGAAAGGACCTAGTGTAAATAGTGAATAGTGTGTAGGAAAATGATGTGTCTGGTGCAGGTAATTGTAGAGAAGTGATTGTAGGACCCACAAACGTTGCTCAGTTGTAGGAATGTTACTGAGAGCAATCCTCCGTTAGGAGAGGCCGTTGCCCACCCAGGGATTCTCAGACTATATTATATTATCATCACTATATCATTTCATATTCGCAGTTGCCATAACGTTAACTCCAATAGACCTAGATGTTCATGCGACCTTAAATTTAAAAAAAAATCTCCACGAGAGGGAATATTCTTGGCTCGAGTGTCTGATTCGGATAGAGGAGTGCGTAGCAGTGTTCGGGGTGTAGCTGCGCAGCCTGGCTCCAACGTCCCGCAGCGGAGAGCTGGCGCGGGGCTGCGGTCGGGCGCCCGCTCCGATAAGCGGTGATGTCTCGCGTCGCCTCCGACGGCGCCGCGCCCAACGAGCTGCAATACACACGCGACTCCGGCTATAGTGAACTCGGATACACTGAACATCGGTTATAGTGGACTCAAGTCACTGCTCCCGTTTCACTTATGTTACAAATAAGTAGGGAACGGAATTGCCGTTTAAATACGTACATATTTTTACAGAAACAAGATACCTGAATTCAATAAAATTTTTCAGTAGGGGTCCTTTAACCCTCCTCCCCCTCTGGGATCTATCACTGGCAACACGATACTACTATTCACTTGGGCACCAGCTATTCGCTTGGGCACTCATAATCATTGTACATACAACGGACGTTCTTTATATTGGAATAAAACTCTATATATGGCGACAACTGTACAATTGCGTCTATAGAGGTAGAACTATCTTTCAGCCGCTACGAATCCGTGATAATCCGCGTAATCTCATCAACGACGTTATTTTCTCGGAAAATACTTGTGTGTACCAATTTTAAATACTATAACTAATTTTTATTTTACATATTTTATATTTTTTCTTACATATATTGGCAAATATAAATACATATATGTACGTATTTTGCTAATTTTGTTACAATAAATTCCGTTCCTTACAAATAAGCATAAGAAGATACGGTTATAGTGAACTTGAACCTCGGCTTTAGTGAACGTAGGAAATACAATGTCTTAGAAATTAATTGGATCTCTTATTTTATTTGGCGATTAAAAGGGACTTCGGAGAGTGGGACTTCCAACAGTGCAAGAGGCATTGAAAGGTGTCAAGACTTCATTACGATACTTACAGACCGAGGACAATGCAGAATCGAGTATGAAGAGAGCACGAACTCTGGAGAAGGATCTAGAGAAATTACTAATGAAAAATGTACGAAGCAAACAATTGAAAATAATTGATCTTTAAGTATAAATAAAGATATTGAATTTTCAGTTCGTGCTGTTAATGAATTTAGCTGCATTTATTTATTTATTACAGGTTGAACAAATACAAATAATGTAAAATAACATTATTTCGCAGAGAACTAAGTCCTGTACGGGAACCTGCAGTGACTAAACATATATTGGTGATCTAAAAATTATTATTCAATATTAGGAAAAGATAAGAAAAAAGTATGATTATATCTTTAATTTTATGAATGATTATCTCTATTAATAAAATCAATCATTTTCGAGAAACTCTAATTCTGACATCATCGGTTATAGTATACAGCTGATGTAGGTAGTGAACCAAACATGTTAGTCCCTAGAAGTTCACTATAACTGGAGTCGACTGCACTACATAGAGTGGCTCACCCTATGGTTTCATGAGAGGAGCCTGATGGTGACGTGTAGAACTGTTATACCGGTTCCACGTGTTGTTTATATCAGATCTTATTTCTATGTCGCTGTCTTTTCGTTCATCTGTATTTAAATTATATTAGTGGTTAGAATAATAATATGCTTTCTGTATGTTCGGCATATAACTATAAAAATAGAAGTTATTAAACCAAAGTACATCATTTTTCAATTTCGCCACCTTATTTGTGACCTGTTTACTTGCTTCTTATTGCAATAACATTCGCAATTAGGCATTATGCTAACTACAATATTTCATCAGCTTCCATTCTTATGACAATAACCGTTACAGGAAGCAACGTGTTTTTAAAGTTCCTCAATTCGTTCTCCTTACATATTGTGATTTCGTTTTTAAATGCTTGGTTTTTGGTCATGAAGTAGAGTAAGAGGGTTTAGATTACGCACGGCCCACGCCCACCCGGCCTTAACCAGCACCAAACGGAATACTAGAATACTCTGTTTCTCCAGAGGACGCAGTTCTGACTGCAAAAAACATGGTTTAAATTTGCTGCAAAGATGAAGGCGCTTCAGCCGCTCCATGTAGTATATTCTAGCTCGTTGGCCGCGACGCACCGGGCCGCGCCCAGCGGCATAGCTATACGCCCATTTAAATACAGTGACTTCTGACAGATTCAGCAGTGACCCGGTTATCCAATCGAGAGTTTCAACGCCAAAAATTGTAGGCTTAACGAAGCTCCCGATTAAATAACCGCAACCAGCTGATAATCTGTCTGAAGTCACTCTATTTAAATGAAAGTATAGGCATGCGCTGAGTGTGGATCACATTAGTTTAGGGTTGCGAATTTTTATTAAAAAAAATCGATGTTTTAAACATCTACTCACTAAGATCGCAGGGCTAAAACACGCAAAATTACGATTTTGGAATTATTTTTAATCTTCTGGCTGGATTCGAAACCAAATTATCAGTTCTCTATCAGAAGATCGAGCGACGAATGACACCTCATATGTCTCGATTGGTGCATGGGAAGTGGTCTAGCCTAGAGTGACGGAACCGCACATCCGAACATCCGCACACTCTGGAGTTACTCAATTACTGCATAGGGATATCTGATGATACTATTTCAGTTTATGTGCTCGAACCAAACGGACTCTGTACAACCTTCAGCGTACAGACGATTTCTCTCGCGAGGGAACCACAATGCCCTGGTTTTCCTACGTCTTTCCTCGTATTTGGAGAGGCGTCTTTTAATTTTTCACTTAAATCTTAATCGTGTAAAAAGATAGATGGTGTTTGATCGTTTAAAAACATAGATGGTATTATTAATATCGATGGTTTAATGTGAACGTAGATGTTTTGTTATCGATGTCGAATCACTAATTCAGTTCACAAGGGAAAAGCATGGCCTTGTCGTGGTTCAATACGTCTTAAAAATGTCATGGAAGTTTAGTAAAATGTCTTCTTGTTATTGTTAGAATTTTAAAACTTGTTTTGTAAAATTGTACTTTTATATCGACATAACGCAACCGAACACAGGGATGGAAAAACATGCATAACAGCCGACGTCCATTAAGGATTTTATCGGCCAACGACCATTTAACACAATTGAAAGAAATGAGTAGAAAAGATTATGTATGAGTACTCATACTCAAAGTAAATGTGTTATTTCTTATTTTCATATTTTTCTACAAGAAGGTAGAATTACGAAAAGTACTGAGTGACACGCGGCCGATAACACAAATAACATACTCTTTTGGTTATTAACTTTGCGTATCGCTTCGGTTTACAAACTTCAACCATTTCCGTTATTTGCTCTACATCGGCCTAATGACATTAATACCTATAAATAACGATGGTAATGACTTAACTGTGCTTCTCGGGTGGTTAAATATTTTTATTTTGCCTTTTTTAGCTTCTGATCACTGGTTTTAGTATTTTGCAGTATTTTGACTTCTTTTTTCATTTTCGTCATTACTTTGCTTTTTCTCTTGGTACCTATCATTTTTATCTCTATCAAGCTGGACAATTACCTGCAGTCCTGAATGGCATGTGATCACTGTCACGTTTTGTTTTTCTGTACAAGAGGAGGTACGACACTTAGTAAGAAGTGTTGATCTTGGAATCGAAGACCACTAGGTGTTCAAATTAGCTAAGATGAAGTGAGAGGTTGCCAATCGAGTTTGTTGGATTTTGTTAATTGATACCGACACTCTTTATTCTCTTAAGGAAGAATTCCATCTCTCCCTTGAGTATGGCCTCCGATCCCTATCGAGAACAGAGCTTCTTTACATAATATACGATATGACGATTCTCAGTGCTGGCGACTACACAAGTTCAAAGAACGGAAACAATAGTAGCGTTTTTCATTGATGCCATACCATGACTCAAAAGATAATACTCCAGACCATGATAATATTTCGTAGAGACAGTGTTGCGTGTGACTGAAATTCGTATACTTAGGTTTCTGTAACTTGGCTGATGACCACTGATCAGCTGTTACGGTTGTCGTCTAATCGGGAGCTTAACGTCACCACGGTGACGTCATCGTGATGACGTTTTAACTCTCGAGTGGATGACACCGAGCTGGATGACCGGATGACAACAGCTGATGAAGTGTCATCGGCCAGGTGAGAAAAACCCAAGTATAGTCAACGTACCGAAATGTAATGTTGATAAACATTTGAAACAGAAAAATATTTTTTATGGAGTATGTAAAAACAAGAAATAAATATTTATTAATTATGTGCAATCAAAGTAAAAGATTGTTTTTCTCCATGAAGTGTATATATAAAAATTTTAGAGATAACATAAAAAATTTGAATTATTTCAATTGATGATTTTTTTACAATAAATCCTTTCTAATTGTAATTTGTCATTGTGACATGCAATTTGCACCCCTATTTTAGCCAGAATAATTATATTTTTGCATGCCTCTTATTGTAAAAATAAGTGCATTTTTGCCTACTTGTTTAGGTAAAATAAAAGTCTAAATTTTCCAGCTCTACCCCTCCAAAAAATTTCCATCTGTGAATTATGGAAGCCGCCTCAAAGTACTTCTAATTAAATTACTTATTCTGATCATTTGAGATTGTATTTTACTTTTCTTCTTTAAAGAATTCCAGCCGACCTGGATGGCCGAGGTGGCTAAGAGCGAGTACCGACTCAGCGCTTGGGTCCGAAGGGTCGCGGGTTCGAGTCCCGCCTTGGGCATGGCTGTTTGTCCCTTGATTTTGTATGTATGTGTTGTCGCGGAGGGCCTCGCGTTCTGCTGACCCCAGATCAGAGGAGCCCGCTAGTGTGTTGGTGTCTAGTGTATGGTCGAATATGCGTCCCATCAGGGCGTAAAGGGTAACCGGCTGTCGGCTGGATAAAAGCCCTAGATAAAAGAAAAAAAAAGAATTCCATATTTTTTCATTAAGTTTCAGGTAAGGGTCACAACCCTCACGTCCTCCTGGATGTGTCATTGCGCCAGGGTCAGTGTTAGTGACTGGGGCGATTAATGAACAGAAAACGCCGAGGCGATGGCAGGAAATTTACGCAAACCAGTTGTAGGTTGCGTGAATCAGTTGGAGGAAAGATGTAGAGGTTACAAGGAAAGAATTCTTCATGGCTATGACGGAGGTATGGATAAGGTACTCAGGAAAGTGACTATTTTCTGGGCAGCATAGTGAGCAAAACTAAATGCCTAATTCGAAGACTTGACTGCAACTTGTCACGATCGCCAACTTCTGAAACGAAAAGTTTAAGAGCACGATTCGCGATTTTCAAGTTGATGGATATTTAAAGTTCATCTGATCCAATAGGACTGGTAGTTCCTTATTTTTTTCCTCTTCATTTTCTTGAGTACAGGAATTAGTAAATTGTTCTACGTACGTGATTATTTTGCAACATTATTTCGCATTTATGTACCTATGTAATTAATACAAAAGTATGTTTAATTAGAACTTTTCAGTTTTAGAAAAGTGTATGGCATTTCATTTTTGTTGTGAACTCGCTTTCTGAAAACATTCCAACTTCGTACGTTTTTTAATAAATAAAATTAAGTTAACATGGAATAATACATCACGAATATTTTCAAGTATTTGTTTGAAAAGGTAGCGTTTAAATATAACTCTTTTCTAGCTTGGCCGTTCATATTTCAACATATTTCAATAAATATTTCAATAAATGTGTACATTTGTGGGAAGCACTACAAAAGTTTTCAACGCTTAGTGCCATTCCAGTCGAATAAAAATAACTATCTTTAAGCATTTATTTAATTAGTTTACGAGAGTAATTCTTTATTTATTATTTCCTTTTTCCAAAAATTACTGTTATATGACTGAAAATCTACTTGCTAATTCGAGAACATGATCGCTCCCGTATAATAAAAACAATTTGCGAAGGGAAATCAGCTATAGATGTAGGCTATTATCCCCAGTGCTTTACGTAAAGGAATCGACTTACTGCGGCAATAAATTGGAAAACAATTATTCGAATATCTATATTCCCGAAAGAGCTCAAGAAATATACACAGATAGTAAAGCCACATTTATGTCCAGAAGCAAAACAAAGGACCATTTCAGCATCTGTCCAAGGGTCATGGAAACTGAACGAAAAACCTGTTCGAGATGAGAGTCTTCGACCCAGAAGCTGAAATACAATACTTGTTACAGGCATATTTAGTCTTTTAGAATTATACAGTCTAAATGGTAACTCATGGATTAAATATGATTGTTAAAACGAATATTATTTTCTTTTTGATGCTCAATATAGTTCATTTGTGGAAAAAAGCAATTACTTGTACCCACCATATTGTTTACCAAATTGTTGCTAGGCACCCTTTACTACATCGGATGTAGTAATGAAATGAGCCGTTTTATTCACTCCGAACACGTAAGTAAACAGCATACAAACCCAATCGGATAAGATAATGTTTTGTTTTTTTTCTTATTCGTGAAAAAACCATTTGAAGTGTACCACTTTTCAACAAATATGGGTATTAAAATGATTTCATATTTAAAAATATCATTTATATCTCTCAATTGCAAAACTATGTTGCAAAGACACGAAAACTTCACTCAGTCCCATTTTCAAATTCAATGTTACTTGTCAATGAATAAACAGTAGACCTCGAAATCATTGTCCTCTTCATAGTAGTCTTGCCTGACGTTTGCTCGTGAATGCGTAACTACCAAATTTATATACAGCTGATCGACCTTCGTTCGAATATGTGGCTTCAATCGCGGATTTAAGTATTGCGGGGCTCCCAAGCACAAAATTGTTACCCCCCTCCCCCGTAAAAATTGGTCCATCTTTGTTCAATAAAACTCATATCTTCATACAAATACTTTCTGTACAAATACAAATGGAAACCAATAATTTTTATACAAATTTTTTTTATATATTTATTACATTAAATATATTTTATGTTACAAAAATATGTTCTGCATATTTTTCCAAAGTACAGGGCCCGTCATGGATGGTGGTCCCAAGTAACTGCTTGTTTTGCTTGCAGGTAAATCCGGCCTTGGCTAGTACGTAAAAAGACATTACATGAAAACGTTCATCTTGAACTAAACACATTAATAAATAAGAAATAAATCAATATGTAAGCATACATCGTTTTTAATTACTCCAAAAAACAAATTATATCAGATCCAAAGAAATTCGGAGGAGTTGGTCGGGTCTCCAGTACTAACAAATTTATACAGACGCAATTCTGAATGGAAAAGTTCGAAACATGTAATTTTGAAAGGTAAAACTTTTTAAAAACTAAAATATGTAAAATTCACGCACTCTTCTGCATTCAGGGTCGCCCGAAGCGTACGCTCCACGTGTCTGACACTTCGGTCCCTGTGACCCAAATCTTACGCGTTCCCACAGCCTGTAGTGAGAAAGCATCTGGGTCAAGGTCGTTCGTGCAACAACGCTGAGCACAACAAATACATCGTAACAGTTCTTTGGCTCCATGTTACAATCAAGCTTAGATGAGTTGTTTTATCTCATTTCGACGTATTGTGTGTACTTCACTCCCTCGGAATATTCATATACTGGTCAGTTAAACCAATATTATTGATCGGAATGTGTCGAAGTGCTTTGACATTGGAACACTTGACTAAAATGGCGGTAATCATTTGAAATATAAAAAATAAAATAAAAACAAATTTAAACGTTTCTAATTTAATCGGTACTTCGGGTCATTCGCAATTTCTTTTAAAAACACAAGAACAAACCCCTTAATTCAGTGTTCTGTAAGTGAGAGTTGTGAAGGGATCTCCTGCGCAGGTTGGAGAGGATTCTGAGACCACGTGTCCCAGACTTATACTAATGTATTTTGACTTTTTGAATTGCAAATTAAGAAATTAATATGTGCAAATGTGTGTAATAACCATGAACATCCGTTAGTTAAGTTATAATAATAATAGAAATAATAATAATAATAATAATAATAATAATAATAATAATAATAATAACAACATTGGCGACACTCTGGCTATCAGGGCTGCACTTCCACATAAACACGTAAAATTCACATAGTCTTAAAAAATATTATAACAAAGATACGGAACAGAACTTTACTTTCACCTGTGGTAATGCCTATTAAGGATCATCCCGGCGAACGTCTTAAGCGATTAAATATACACAGAAAACCCCAATCAGGATGACAACTGAAAAAGAGGACATTGACAAATTAGAAAAACTAATATTAAATACAATAATTAAAACACAGTGATGAAATTGTTAATAATTATGAAAAATTAAATAATAAGAATAAATAAAACAACAGGTCTAGACCTGAAAAGGAATGGATTGTATTAATAATGGATCACCGTCCCGCCACGCCACCCCCGCCCCGCCACGACACGCCCCGCCACGACACGCCCCGCCACGACACGCCCGCCACGACACGCCCGCCACGACACGCCCGCCACGACACGCCCGCCACGACACGCCCGCCACGACACGCCCGCCACGACACGCCCGCCTCACCGTGAGCGGTAGCTCAGTGCATCTACTGATGTCACTGCAGCGCCTCTGACCGGGAGGTCCTGGGTTCCCACTCCCCAAGGCGACAGGATTTTCGACACTAGCTTTTCAGCTAGGTCGAATTCAGTCTCTGTCTGGAGGAGAATTCTAGCGGCCGTCTGCTCTGATCGGTAGTTTTCCGTGGTTTCTCCGATCAACACCAGGCGAATGCCGGAGCAGTACCCTAATAAACGGGCCACGGACCGCGCGCCATCTGTCCTTCCTCTTCCTTGTCCTATCCTCTCGCCTTACACACACACTTACACTAACATGCACTACACTACCACATATTCCGGGAGACCGGTCGGGAGCTGAGAGCTTGTTCCGGCTGGAGTGGTGCCCCGCTGGTGGGAGAGTCCTGGTTAGGGGGAATCCCCACTAGCCGACGGTAGGTCGGCGCCGAATCTCACCATCCAGCGGGGGAAGATCACCGCCATCTCTCGAGAAAAAACATGCACTACAGTAACGGGACTAATCACCAAAGCAGTTGACGCGCCCTTCCGCTCTCACACGAAAAAAACAAACCAAACCAACGCCCGCCACGACACGCCCCGCCATACGGCCCCAACCTACCTGCTCCTTTCCACCGCCCCCGCCCCTACCGACCCAAGCGAAGTTCGCACCGCCACTTTTGCTACCGTCAAACAGCATTTTGTAGGAAATTGTAAGCGCTTTGGGAAATGTTTAATTAATTTTAGTTGATTTCTTCGCCGTTTTCAAGGTATTCGTGAAAAACAGAAAGAGTGCCCATGTAATATTTGTATTTAAGGCAGGAGACCTTGTTTTGTGGTTTTTATCAGTTGGTGTTCCTTTCCGACACGAACAAATTGCTCCCGGTTCCTGAGATAACATTCTAATCACAGTGTCGTGGATAATGACAAAAAATAAGTTCCTGCGCGTGGTAAGTAGATGATGGTCGACGGAATCAGTTTTACCGAAATTTAAAATCGTTAATAGATTTATTTCCCCATTATTTCCTCATTAGAGCTTTTCTCACTTCTCAGAGCTGGTCTTCGGTGACCACAATTATCCTTCCACCTAGCATGAAATCTAACTAGTGTGAATTCAATACTTCATCCCCTGATAAATTCGATTAGATTTCCCTGTGTTTAATATTTTCCAAATTTATGGAAATGGTTTGTCAGAAATCATTGAGGGAGAGAGAGAGAGTGAGAGGGGGGCTTAGAGATACAGGGAAGGAATTACGTATCTCAAACTTAAATATTCAAGCTTGAGGTCGACTGTTTTTCTCGACGATATGACTTATATACGAAGTCACTGTGTTTCATAATCGCCTCCACTATTATTTCAGTAGTATACATAACTTTTGCGGCTCTCACACGCAATCAGTCTTTATAAATGAGGTCCCTAAAGAAAAATAATTTCATGGAGACGTGACGAATTGCACTTTGACTTTAAAAATATGAGGGATTTGTTTAAAAAATCTCATCTAAATATTCATTTCAAATGCAACCTGCAACACTCGCCGACTTTTTGAATCTACATCGTTAAATAACTCGTAGACGAAGAATTTTACGGCATTAAAAACTAAAATTTTGAGGCAAAAGGCTTCAAAGAAACGTTCCTCGCATTTTAATCTACAGGATGAGACTTTCTTGAACATTGTATTGCATTTTTGCTGATTCGACACTTCTTTATTCTACCCCAGCTGTTCAGATCTTGTAGAACCTGCAACTTTATGTGAAATTAAACTAATTACTTGATATTCTACGCGATTAAAGTACACGGATGTACCTCTGTGCTCGCTAATAACGTTATATAAGAATAATTTGTATTGACAAGGGTGTATTGTATTGTATTGTATTAATTAAAAGGAGACGTGTAAAACAAGCGATGGAGGATAAGAAGGTTCTTTAAGAAAAATATATATTACAGGCTTAATATGGAAATGGAAAAAAAGGGAACAGGATGGGGTTTAACATGCGAGAGTTCTCGCACAGGTACGCTAGTAGTACAAATTTCGTCATCCAATCATGGCGCTGGCAGCCGCGTACCTAATTCTGGAAGTTTTCTGCAGAGCACAGTTCACGAATAGATCGATGACGATATTACTAAACAAATTTTGCCACTGTTAGACGTTTGTCATAGCTCACGCTGGCAATAGACCCCTTGCATCGAAATACGTTTTCCACGGGGTGACTGACTAGTGGAAATTGTTTGGAATACTCTTTGTCAATGAATCCTGAAAAACAAAACCTTTCTCAGTTCTTATTCTAATAAATTAAAAACAATAATGTTTAATAATTCGATAAAACATTGATTTTAATGAATGAAATTATTATAAAACATTTTCCAGCTTTTATCATAACTTGTTGCAAGTTAGCTGTTATTAAGTTTCAAAAAATAATCATTACAATTTTTTCTTATTTTAAAATTGTCATTTTTAAGAATAATTGTGCCATCTGGGGTTATATATTTCAGTCCAAATCTATCAACGCATTTTCATAATATTTCTACACTTTTCGTGGTTAGTTCTTCTCTGCCAGTACTTTTTCTTACAATTGTCCTTTTTTGAATACAATATATATACACGTTGCCTAGTACGATTGAAGTTAGCATTAGATATGTCTCGTCCTTCAACATTCTTTTCCTCAGGTAATATTCTGTAACGCTGAACATGAAATTTAGACACTCTTCTAGTGCTTTCTTTGCTTGTCGTTTTGAAATGGAAGCGTGTCTGAAAGATTTTCAACAAGACACAAGGAAAAGCCCGAACATAAAGCGGTCCCCTTAACGCTCTTACCTACTGAATCAGTCCTTTTCCTTACCTTGGTAGGTTTTGTCCCCAATTCACATGTAGAATTAGAAAGTAAGTTTCGCGAGAAAGATGAAGGGATCATTTGGTCCCCAAATTACACACGGCCATTCCTGAAACTACCTGCTTCACCCAGCCACATACATATACCTCGATGGGCATGCCTTGTTAGTAGACTGCTGTATTCCTTACTATTAGTCTACACACTTGTATTCCGAAAAATTACTGTCGATGGCTTGTAGAAGTTTGAAATCACCGCGGAAGATTTTACTGTGATGAATGCATTTGCTGATAAACGTTTTTGCTGCGTATCCACTTTCTCAATTCGATATGTTGGCTGTATTATATTTTCTTGCTTTTATTTATTTATTTCATTTCAAAAATTTACATTGTAAAAGTAATTAAGTAGTGTTTCTCAGGGAGCTGTGGATTAATGCGTAGCAGGCTAACGACGGGCTTAGGGGACTCGCTGTTCAGAACCCAGTAGTTGTTCAAACAAAATTGTAGTTTAGCGCATAAATATATAAGAATAATTGAAATTTAATATTTTACATTGAAAACTTTATCATTATTTTAATGAGGTTTCATTTTCATTGCTTTTTTTTAATATTTAAATTATATTAGGCGATCTCAGAGTTTTATTAGTGCCAGCTTACTGCTATTCAGATGCGTTTTAGGTATAATTTTATCAGCTTAAAGCTATTCAGGAGCATGTTCAGGTTATTAGACTAAGTATTAGTTTTACCTATTTTATTTTATAACTGCAAAATTCATCGCTGAACCCAAATTTTGTTAGCATTAAGAAAAATTTTATTTGCTTCATATGCAAATTTTTATTTTTGATTGTAACTCATAATTTTCTCATCTTCATAAATGACGACGCACTATGTTATAAAACCAAGAGTATCTCATTTTATTTGCAAAACACTGGAATATTTTGCCCTGACTCAGAATAAAAAATTTAATAAATAGGAAAAAGACATGCTCACGAAGTATTAGTAGATATCTAAAAGTTTCATTTTCTGTCTTTTAAATAATAAATTGTTAAAAATCACATCACCAGAAAATCTTTATTCTAATAATTTGAACACGTTTGTACTGAATCATTCATTCTGCCCGACCATTATTGTACTACTTTATCTGTAGTGAAGCAAAGAAGAATTCAAGAGCAATTAAAACAAGTTTCAGTGCCTCTAGTAATGTTGCTCTTCTGAATCCGCCGCTGCCAAATGGTTGTTACGACCTGCGCCGTGGGATTTGATTGATGGACACATTACCCAGAGGTCGGAACCAAATACACTGTTTAGAATCAGTCTCCAGTAGTATTATTTTGAGCGAAGGAAGACATTAATCATTTCATAACAAGCGGAAATCATTCTCAATTCTAGGACACATATTTGGTTAGATTGATGATGCAATACTCCTGTTGATTGTCCTGCACATGTTATGCAAGGTGACTCGTTTGTGGTGGGAAAAAAATCACCAATTTATTCTCCACAATTACATGACCAAATGTTTCAAATGTCATTTTGTTGAGAAAGACTTCGTTTCTCCACAGCTGCTTCTTGAATATCTCTCTCTTGTTATGTCTAGAAGGTTGTGCTTATTGTGGGTCGACACTCTGAGGCTGATTCTAAGTATTGTCGAGGGGGGAAAATTCTTATTTCTGATACAATGGAAGAAAAATTGAAGTTTGTGAAACGACGGAATTGGGGTGCAAACTACGAGAGCACTTTAACTCGTGCGGCCGTGCAATCGTCCCCGATGGCAGCTGTCTGCCTGAAAAAAAATTAGAATTTTGGGTCCATTTTGGTTTATCTTCTACACTTGATTTCTTAATGCTTTCGGAGATCAAATAATTTTTTTTAATCTCTATTTGTGTATAAATAATCGAAAAAAACGTGGGGTTTTACTTCAAACATCATAACTGTACAACAAACTGATATATTTTGATAACTCTTTTTTAAATTAATCACAATTGAAAGATTCTAATGAATGAAATACAATTAAAAGGAACTGTGAAAACTAAAGAATAAGGATTTGATTATTTGAGAAAAAAAAATTGTTTATAAATTTATTCTGGACATTTCAGTTCATAAAACTGAATCTTTTAGTGACAGATTAACTATTCTAGTTCATTCACTAGAGCAAATATTGGGTTACATGCTGCAAAAAGAATTATATTATTATCTTTAATAGTTTATGATTTATTATGTTTGAAATGCATGAATGTGCTGAAATTCCCAATTCGGGAAAATGCGACTGAGTTCACTCACTTAACTTGCTTAACTCGTTTAACTAAGAAACGTAGCAAGAAACTGTTTGCAGCATTTAAAAGAAAATAAAACAGAGCATACGAGCCAAAAAGATGAAAAACCCTCAATTTCACGATTTTTCATCATTCTCAGATAGATACAGCTACCTTAAAAATTATTGGAAACTGGAGCAGTTTGTTTTAATTTTTTCTAGGATGAAATGCTATTAACTTCGCCTTCAAAAGTTTACATAGTACTTTAGCCTTTATTCGGTGAATGTAAACTTTTTCGATAATACAAAATGAGTCACTTTAGGTAAAAAAGACACACCAGAGCGTTCCTCATAATTTTTTTCTAGGGCTTTTGTCCAGTCGATAGCCGGTGACCCTTTACGTCCCGATGGAACGCACATTTGACCATACACTAGACCAACACACTTGCGCGCTCCTCTGATCTAGGGTCAGCCGAACGCGAGGCCCAGCGCGACAAGGCGGTACTCGAACCCGCAACCTTTCGGACTGAAGCGCTGAGTCGGTACACGCTCTTAGTCACTTCGGCCGCACACATCGGCTCATCAAATTAACTATAAATAATTCCTATACCACTTCCCTTTTTTTAAAAAAAAAGTGAGTGGTTATTATTATTATTATTATTATTATTATTATTATTATTATTATTATTATTATTATTAAAAATGAACCTACCCAAATGATACCAAGAATTTTTAATGAGACAATCTTCTTGAAATATAAACTAAACAGTTACGCATTTCTGAAATATAAGTACTCATTTCAGAACAATCTTGTATCTAAAAATTCTTAGAACATACATAGATATTGGATATTCCATTTACTCTTTGTTTGTTTGGATTTTTTTCTTTTAATAAGTAGTTTTATCTTCCATTTAATGAACCTCTACCTGTGCCGAGAAAAGCACTTATTCATACCTTGTTTCCTTGGCTCTATTTACTTTCCTCACGGCTATTAAACATCATATGTAAAACATATTTACTAACTTGCAGCTTCTGTTTTCCTCACGAAGAAATGTATATGGAATTATGAGTCAGCATAAAATATTAACATAACTGCCGTATTCCCCTTTAATAAACATCATTACTTTCTTAAGAGTAGTTGGCTTAAAATAAATGCCCAAAATGCATTAAGTATCTTCTTTCTCCTAGTTTAGTACCAGGTCGTTGGAGGGTCCGCGAAGACAACTACCGGGAGAGGTGGTTCAGGGCATCAAGTGACGCCACTGCAGTCCTAGGTCGAGTCCCGACGGTGGCAGGATTTTCGACACTAGATTGTGAGCTAGGTCGAGTTCTGTCGCTGTCTAGAAAATAAGTCTATGGCCGGCTGCTCTGATTGGTTGTTTGCCGCGGTTTCTCCGATCAACACCAGGCGAATGCCGGAGAAGTACCCTAACGAACAGTCCACGGATCGCGATGATTCTTCTCATTCCTTGTCCTATCATATCCCTTACTTACACACACTTTATTAAATACATGCACTACACTACCACATATGCCGGGAGACCGATCGGCAGTTTAGAGCTTGTCCCGGCTTGAGCGGTGCCCTGCTGGTGATATGAGGTTGAGAAAAAAAACCTGGTTGGGAAAGATCACCGCCACTTTCAAGCAATAATATGTACTATACTTACGCTGCTAATGACCTTAGCAGTTGACGTGCCCGGAATCACTAATCAATTAATCAATTAATCAAAAAGCGAAGCCTCCACGCCAGCGAATGACGGGGTGAGTTAATTGGAACAAACTCCACAGGTTCCAGTCCGGACTAAGAGATTTGATAGGATGATGGTGATAATTAAGGCTCGGAAGTTCATGCTGTATCAAACGGAGAAATACAAGAATGTATGCATGCAAATATCCGTTTGTAAAATAAAACATTTGTAAAATATGCGCCATAACTAATGAAATATGCTCTAACAATTAACAGATATATGTATTTATGAACAATTACAAAATTTTTAATTTTATCAATTAATTTTGCATTTTCTCTCCTTAGTATTTCAGCGATAATTTGTATAGTAAAATATGATGATTTCGTCTATATCATCGTCGAAGTATCAATTCCAATGCCACAAATTATTTATCAAAGATAAATTATCAAATCATTCATTATCGGAGAAATCGTTTTCGTATACTAGCACCACGATATCGTCTAAAAAATGTTCAGTCAAATACTTCTGCAAAGAACGAAAGTCATTCTCACCATTTCTCATGAATAGCATTCACATTCACATTTGTGAAGTACATGATTCGGTTTCAGGAGACAAATACACATATTTGGTTTCAGGAGACATTATATGTATATTGAAATTCCAAGATAAATATGTCACATTAAGAACAAAAAAGCAACAAAATATGGAAAATAACTTAAATATAATAAAAATGATTCATTAACAGAAAATGTATTAAATATGCTCTAATATGCCATGCCATATAAAATCACCGAATTTCTGTTCGTTTGATTGCGTTTTGTGGACATGTGATAATTAGCATTTAATAAAACTCATAATTAAAAATATGATTTTTCATAAACTTCCGGGCCCTCGTGATAATGATGATGGGATTGGAACGGGAAGGAAAGTTTGCGCCCGGTCCATTGTGTGAAGTCCTGCTTCAACATTTCCCAGGATCAGGGAAGTCATGGAAACTATTAATAACAGACTTAGGAAATCAATTCCGGTAAGCACCACAAACTCGCCGATGCACATTTCTGGTAAAAACGCATTCACAATAATTAATTCAAAATTACTTAGCTCCAATAATTATATTTTCCTGCAACTTCGTGTCTGTATAACTTCTTCCTTTTAAGTTTATGGGAAGCGCGGAAGATCGGACATTCAATGACTTGAGTCTAAACTATGGACGAAAGGTTTCTAGGTTTATTCAGCAGGCGCATAGAAGTTGGCAATTGAAGATAATTAATTGGGGTAACAATAACGTAAGGGGAATAAACAATATATGGAAGCAATTCGAAAATCCCATTAAACGTTTTTGTTTCCTTAAGACGTATATACTATGAAATAAAATTAAAGGAAAATTAAATTATAAGTTTAATGATAGAACTCATGAATGCAATCGATTTTATGTTCAACCATTTATAGGGTTGCCAAATGGTTTGGGAAGCCTGTTCCGCAAATCTGTACCTACTCCTCAAATTGTCAGCTTAAAAGAGGCAAATAAGGGATTAATCATATTTGCGGAAATAAATTGATCTATTACGTAGAGTTACGGGGCCCCCTTTCGAAATTTTCAGGGAGGCCACAGTCCCCTTGACCCCCTGCCCCAGGGGCGTGCGGTGACCAATTCGATAATCCTGCTAATAGTAATTTAAGAAAAGACATAATTGAATTTCTCAATGGTGTATTATGTAAATACAACCCCTATATTAAGACCTACAAAATAATGCATCAGAAAATTTGTGAAGAAAAGGAATTATCAATGAAAGAAAATCGTCCATCTTTAGACCTGGTACTTCGATTCTATCATGAGCCACTTTCAGATCCTCGCAGGTACAATGTTCCAACATGTTCTGAAGTTGCAGCTGTTTTTGAAACCTCGGATGGTGCTCCACCTTCTCATAGTCATATAGCAGTGTATCCAAAAGTTGGAGGACTCCAAAAAATAGACTATGATAGTATGCATTGTGATCCATTGTGTTATGTGTTGATGTGGCCATGTGGTGAAACTGGGTGGCACATTTCCATGTGTGCAGATGGTGTACGAAAAACCAAGGTACGTAACAATGTAACAATGAGAGAGTATGTGTCATATAAACTTGCTGTTCGAGGATCACTGCCTTCGGGAGATTTTAATCCGTTTTAAATAGTGGAAAGTTGACACAACAGTTAATTGTTGATTATTATTGCAGAATTGAAGGTGATAGATTAAAATTTATTCGCAACCAACAAGCAAAGCTGAGGGTCGACACTTATATTGGTCTTGCTGATGCATTACAAGTTCGGGCAAATGATGAAAATTTGAGAGCAGGGCGAATTGTTATTCTACCTTCAACATTTATTGGTAGCCCACGCAATATGATGCAGAATTACCAGGATGCAATGGCAATAGTGAGAAAATTTGGAAAGCCAGATATTTTCATCACTTTTACATGCAATCCATCTTGGCCTGAAATTACCAACAGTATAAATACATTCGAATCTGCTAGCAATAGACCAGATATAGTTGTCCGTGTTTTTCATGCAAAAGTGAAAGAATTGCTTCGTCTAATTAATCAGAAGCACATATTTGGTAGAGTACAAACATTTCTGTACACAGTAGAGTTTCAGAAAGAGGTTTACCTCATGTTCATCTGCTACTGTGTCTTGAAAATGATTTTAAATTGAGAGAAATATCTGATATCGACAAAATTGTTTCTGCAGAAATACCAGATCCCAATGACACAAAATTATACAATTTAGTTAAGACCCATATGGTACATGGCCCATGTGGAATTTTAAATCCTTTGTCAGTATGTATGGAAAATGTAAAAAAGAGTTTCCAAAACCATTTTCAGCAGAAACCAAAGAAAATGTGAATGGGTACCCACTCTATAAAAGACGAAATAATGGACAGACATGCCTAAAAATTTCACGAGGCAATGAAATTCTGGTAGATAATGGTTTTATTGTGCCTTATAATCCTTTCTTATTGAAGTATTTTGAAGCTCATATTAATGTAGAAATTTGTGCGAGTGTTCATTGTGTGAAATATATTTATATATATATATATATATGTTTACAAAGGTCATGATTGTGCTAATATACAAATATCTTCAGAAGATGGAATTCTAATACATGATGAGGTATCAACATTTTTAAATACACGGTATGTTAGCGCATGTGAGGCTGCTTACAGAATTTTTGCATATAGCATGCATGAACAATCGCACAATGTAATTCGCTTACCTGTTCACGTGCCTCATGAACAACAAGTTTACTTTACCAATGACAATGCATCTGAAGCTTTGTTTAGAGCACAGTCAAGAAGCACTGAACTTATGGCTTGGTTTAATTTAAACAAAAACCCGTCCACAAGATGTTATTTTACTTATCCCGAAACACCACTTCATTATGTTTGGGATAAAAGCCACAACTGTTGGAAGAAACGTTCAAGATTTGCAAAAGTGATTGGTAGAATGTATAATGTTTCCCCCTCGGATTCAGAAAGATACCACCTTCGCTTGCTGTTGCTTCATGTTATTGAAGCTTCAAGTTTTGAGGATATGAGAACATTTAGAAATATTGTGTATCCTACATTTAAGGAAGCTGCGATGCAACGAGGTTTGCTAATGGATGACTCTGAATGGCATCGCTGTTTAGAAGAAGCCTGTGTTTTTCAAATGTCTATTCAGCTAAGACAACTTTTTGCATTTATTTGTGTATTTCAACAGCTCTGCAAAGCAAATAATTTGTGGGATTCATTTAAAGATTCTCTGAGTGAAGATCTACTCCAAAAACACAACGCTGAAGTTGCATATCAAATGGCCTTGCTCGATATTGAAGCCACTCTAAAATTACACGGAATGTCTCTTGCTGTTTTTAATTTACCATCTGTCAAAGAAAATCCAATTCAAATAGAAGAATCCAACGCCACAAGCTTAGAACTCAAGAGCAAACTACAGGAAATGATGGAAAAAGCTAATGAGGAACAATTGCTCATAATTGAACAAATTATTAATAGTATTACACAAAATGACAACAGTTTGTGTAATGCTTATTTCATAGATGGTCCTGGAGGCTCAGCCAAAACATTTTTATACCATTGCCTCATTCATTGTTGTTCAAATATTGGAGTTGAAGTTATATCTGTTGCATGGACAGGAATCGCAGCTATGCTCTTACCCAATGGCCGAACTGTTCATAGCAAATTCAAATTACCAATGCAATTACATGAAACATCTGTATCGGCACTTAAAGTGAACAGTAAAGAAGCTCATCACATTAAAAAATCAAAACTTATAATTTGGGATGAAGCATTCATGGCAAGTGCTCCTGCATTAATGTGTGTAAATAAACTTCTACAAGATATAATGAATAACGATGTACCTTTTGGAGGTACAGTAATTGTTCTTGGTGGTGATTTTCGTCAGGTTTTGCCCGTAGTTCCACATTCCTCCAGACAAACCATTGTACATAATTCAATAAAGTCATCCCCGCTTTGGTCTCTATTCAAAACAATTAAATTAACAAAAAACATGCGAGCAAATCCAGAAGAAAAGGAGTTTTCTGATTTTTTATTACAAATTGGAAATGGAGAGTATCCAGGCATAAATGGGGAACCAGAAGGAACTATTGAATTGCCTTCGTCTATTGTAGTCCAAAAAGACATTGTTTCTGAAATTTATGGAGAAACAATTTTTTCACCAAACGATGTTAGGAGATTTTATAAAACTGCAATTCTATCTCCTAAAAATGAACATTGTGATTACATAAATTCTAAAGTAATTGATCTCCTTCCTGGTAAAGAAAAAATATATTTTAGTGTTAATCATTTAATAACTGAAAATGAAAATGAAATTTTACAGTTCCCTTCAGAATTTCTCAATAGTTTAGAATTATATGGATTACCTCCACATAATCTAAGATTGAAAAATGGTGCAATTGTAATGCTTCTGAGAAATATGAATGTCTGTAAAGGTCTTCGGAATGGCACAAGACTGATTGTTCATAACATGTATGAAAACTGTTTAGATTTAGAGATTATTACTGGGCAAAATGCAGGACAGCGAGTGTTGCTTCCCCGAATTGACCTCACACCATCTGACTCAACTCTTCCTTTTAGTTTTAGAAGACGGCAATTTCCAGTTTGTCTTGCGTTTTGCATGACAATTAACAAGGCTCAGGGGCAAACATTTGACAAAGTGGGACTCTATTTGCCAAAACCTGTTTTTAGCCATGGTCAACTGTATGTGGCAATGTCCAGGGTACGTTCCTTTGAAAATATTAAAATTCAAATATTACCACAAGCAAACAGAACAATTAATATTGTGTACAAGGAAGTGTTGCAATAGTTAAAAATTATATTTTTGAAGCCTTGATTCCATAACAAGTTTGCACCATTTTCATGGTCACAGAAAGTAACACCGAAGCCCATTGAGACCAATGATGGGGTCACTGGAGGTGAGTGTTAATTTATCAGAGAGAATTGATTTTGTTTTATACAATTTAAAACGGTCTTATTATTTTTGCCTTTACTTTTCGAAAAGGATTGTAAAAAATTTTCGATATAAGTTTTTTTTTTTAATCTTATACTCCATATCCACAGAATGATTGTTGGAAGAAAATGTTTACTTGATATGGCATACATTTAAAAAATCTTTTATTTAAACTTTTAAAAGACCCATTCAACGAGTAAAGATATTATAAAGCAAAAATATTAAATAAGACAAGCGTGCTCTTTCTTCTTTCTAATTAAGAAATTGCTTTGTGGACATTAATCTGGGTACAGTATTTTACATTTATCTCAGATCTCACCGTCAAATTTTGACGGGTTCTCACTAGTTATTATTATTATTATTATTATTGCGTTTTTTGGAATAACGCTAGTCCTCCCCATACGCGCCCACAATTTTCAGTGAACCAAAAGTCAATTATCAACCTCTGCCTTTTGAACGCTTCACACGTCGTAAATACTCGTTTATCTTTCGGAACGTAATGAACGTTGCATCCCATATAAGAGACACTATTATTCGTGCTCCTTTGGCAACACTCACCACTCTTAAGAAGCTTCCTTCGTACTGCCCTCTTTCTCACGATGTAGCATCTGATCAATGACTATTTTATCTTCATTTATCAATATTTATAATTCATCTAAAACAATTTCAACATGCTGGGCCATGGAAATGTTTTCTTTAATCAATTTACTCAAGAAATAACTAATTGCAAAAATTAATTGCAAATCATTTTGAATTCTGTGCCTTTTAAATGTTTTGGCAAATTTTAAGTATTGTTGTAAGGTTGTTACAAATGTTATTTGTTCTCAACAAATTTAGAAGTTCGATCAACGCAGCCTTTGCTAACCAGCTCATTTTTACGATGCCTTCTGAAAGGTAATTCCTGCATTGAAAAAAAAATTGTCGCGTCAATCAAGCATTTTAATATTTCGTTCTGTGTAATTATGTTGCGTTACATCTGATCAATTTAAGTTTCAATGTTAACACTGCAAAACTGGCCAGCTGAATAAGTGGATACAACTGACTTTGTTATCGATCATTTTTGTGATTGTTTTTAAGAGACTGCAAATTCTTATAGCGTTCTTTATTCCTCACATTACGAACATGGGAAAACACTGATCATGGCCCAGCAAGATAAATGATTAGTTTCTTGTTTCCTGTTAACCAACTGGTGTTTTCATATTTTGAGTTGTTAAAGTAGCGGAAATGCTCCCTTCCCTTTTCTTTGCGCAAAGAACTGACTAAAGACATGTTCTGGAACAGGCCTCCATATACGAATAATTCACTTTTCTCCACAAAAGTACAACTGAATATATGTTTTTAATATCTTCAATTATAAATATATTTTCTGCCATAGCACAGTATTATACCGATATGTAGCACAAAAAGACAGTGCAACACAAAAATAACAGTCCCTCAAAAATAATATGCACAGTGTGAATACCACGCACAGATCAAATAAATCCACAAGAAGAAGACCGTGGCATTACGTGGCAGGCGGCGCTTATACCAGTGTGTCAGCTCGTACGCATGCGAACACATCTGCAAGACGAATTCTGAGCCAGCCTGGGCGGCGTGCCGCGGCAGTGGGCCCGGGTGGCGGCGCTTAAGATTTATTTCACGTAAGATGTGACCCAGAGAGCTTGGCAATACCAACCTCCCGTAAACCACCCGCCATACAAACTACATTGACTTAGGGACTTTTGATTACCATTTAGGTTGGAGAAAGTAGGTGCCAACCCCAACGTAAATTCCCCACGTAATGGAAGTATAGCTGCCAGGGACTTTTTTTTTGGCTGGAGACTGGCATGCATGCGAGCGAAATGAATTTGTGCCAACTTCAACGGTTTCAACCAGCAAAGCGTTGTGTGGAGATTGTGAGCTTATGCGAGTGAGCCGCATCTCGCACTTGCGTGCTGAAAAAGCCATTATTTTTGCGTTTCCAGTGCGCGAATTGTTTCCTAAGGGAAATCTTATTATGTGCCGGGCTTGACATTTTTAGAAATGTCAGGTAATTCCAGAAATAACTCTCCAGTGAAGCAGAAGGGGAAGTGGATTTTATCGAGTGGTGAAAGGCAGGTCCTTCTTAATGTTTATAAGTACAAGAGCGAGAAAAATTCTCGTAAAGAAGTGAAACTTCCTGAGAGCAGTGTCATTGCAAAGGTAGCTGTAATTGTGGGGGTAAGCCATCAATGTCATAATAATTATTGACTTTTTATTGCATGCCTCAAGAACGTCTTCATAATGAACATGTGTGTGTGAATCATAATTATTTTATTGAAATATATTCATATATTACACGACGGAATAAAAGTGATATTCTTGTAAAACGTGTAACTCAATATTTCAGATGTGGCTCAAATTATAAAACTCCTGCCCCCGTAAAGCAACCACCAAGTCAAGATTAAGAACAAATTTGGTTACGCTGTGCCCCAGAAAAGGTATAGCTAGAATGTACTCGATTATGGAATTGTGGTTATTGCAAGTTGTTACATTAATATTATTACATTACAGTCAGTTGTTCCTGCCAGTGCTTCAGTTGTGTGTTTGGATCAAGTAGGGTTGCAAAAGTGAAAACAGTGAGTAAGCATTAAAGTGTTTGGAACAAAAGTGATATTCTTGTGAAATATGTAGCTCAATATTTCAGATGTGCCTCAAATTATAAAACTCCTGCCCCCGTAAAGCAACCACCAAGTCAAGATTAAGAACAAATTTGGTTACACTGTGCCCCAGAAAAGGTATAGCTAGAATAAACTCGATTATGGAATTGTGGTTATTGCAGTGAGTGAGCATTAATAGTTTTAATGAGTGTGAGATCCTGAGTGAACTCCTGCCTTCTCAATTCAACCGAAGACACTAGTTAAGAGCACCATTTCATTAACGTTAATTAACCCCAATGAATTAACAGTTAATCAATTTCCTTTACATTATCCCTGTAATATAATTAATCATTACTGCCAATGCCTCTGAGTTTGTGTTCTGTTTAAGTACGGATGCTAAATGATATAAATGAATACACTTGAAAGATTTAGCATGTGTGTGAAACATACATGACATTAATAAATGTTTCAGATATGCAATAATGGAGTTCAGAACATACATCATTTTATTTAGATGTTTTGTTCAAATGGTAATCAGTTGTTAAGTGAAATTAGTAAGTACTTATTTCATGATATTATTTGGCATGATATAGAGTAAAATTTAATGTTTACTACTGATGTGCTATATTACTTTTTGGTAATTAACATTTCGTTTTAAGTTATTTTTCAATGATTTTCTATTTATGTTTGTAAATTTTATTGGTTTTGTAGGTTTTTTTTTTTTGGTTACATATTATATTGCATACTGTAATGTGAAGCAAAAATTCTTGGGCCAACTTTTCTTCTGGACAATTTCGTTTTTCATATGTTACTGGAGTTTGAAGTAATATATAAGTTAAGTAGCAATTTTTTTTATTTAAATGTGATAATGTCCATTTTTAATTTTTTTGTTTTTCATTGCAAGAACATAATTTCCTCGGAATAATTTTTGATCTTATAATAATAATAATAATAATAATAATAATAATAATAATAATAATAATAATAATATTTATTGAGTCACAGATACAATTTCAATCGTGTAGGACGAGTCAGATATGGCAGAGTGAAGTTACATTTACTGTCCAGAAATCAAAACAAGGGGAACCATCTCAGCATTTGCTGAAAGGATCAAGGGAAACTGGACAAAAAACCCTGATCAAGTTGGTCATTGATCTTACAATACTCAATAATAATAATAATAATAATAATAATAATAATAATAGTAACAATACTAATAATAAAATACTATTCATTCAGAAATGATTTAACGATATTAATGATGCCTAGTGCATTTAGCAAATTCAGGATGAAGGAAATAGAATTTTGGTTTGGCATTCTCCTTCTACATCAGTCCAACTGCAATTTAACACAGGCAGGATGGGATATGCCAGTTCTTTTTTCTTTGCTTCAACTTGAACAGTCAACATGAAACAGAGAATCAGTGGGATTAGAATTTTTATTTTTGTTTTTTAAGGGAGGTAGTGGTGTGATTTGTGTATTCCTTCACACTGTAGAATATGTTGTTAAGCAGGAAAGCTTTCAATTTACTTTTAAATCTATGTATTGTATTCATATCTTTAATATCATGGCTCAATTTGTTGTAAAGTGTAATGCCCTCTATTAGGGTACTTTTTTAATAAAGTGTAGTTTCAGAATGGGGAACATGTAGGTTATCCTTTTGTCGAGTGTTATAGTTGTGTACACCTGAATTTAGAGTGAAAGTGTCTTTGTTTTCCATGAGAATCTTCTTTGTGAAGACAACTATTTCAAATATGTACATGCACGGTAGTGGAAGAATCCTTAATTTTTTGAACAAGGGTTTGCAAGACTCCAGCTTATGAGTGCTAGTCATTGTTCGCAGTATTCTTTTTTGGATAATAAATGTGCGAGTGCTATAACAATAACATGTCTGTTTATTGAATTTATCATGATTGGACAATAGATACTGCATTGATTGTTCTATGTTGCAGGGTTGCTGTGTCTACCGGATTTTTCATTTTATAAATATGGAATGTTTTATGTATATTATTTCACATATTGTAAATGTCTCCATTATTTTGACTTATGTTTCTGTATGCATGCTAGAAATCGGCCCTCAGTCGTCATCCTGATCGGAAGGATGGGTATGCTATCAATATATGTAAAATTTTAAAGTAGTTTATTAATTTGTAAAGTCAGCCAAATTTCTTAATGTTGATTTTTAATGATAATATTTTTACAATCCAATTGAGGATTAATTCACTTTCTTATTCAATTTTTTTATATATATGGTAGCATACTAATTTGTTTTCCCTGGTTTTCCCTGATCGCTTAAGGTAAATGCCAGGATGTTTTGTAATGTTTGTAAGCCCAGGGGCATTAGGCTTTAAAATTGTTGTAAAAATTCAATAATTTTTGTGAAAATAAATTGCTGTGGACCATCGGTGTTCAAGAAATTTTAATGACTGCTCCTTGCAATTTGTCATTAAAATTGACCACCCATGGTGCATCAGTTTATTCTTTACTGAACCTTCGCATTATATCAAGTCATATATCTGATCAATTCAATTTTCATGAAATTTCAAACATTGTCATTTTCATACAGTAGATTTGTTCATTCCTTAGATATGCTTTGATCGTGGTCATGTGTCGATATTACGTGTATAAAACTATTATTATACAAATATTTCTAGTTCAGTAAAGAATAGTTTTATTTCACTTTATTGTGTACTGTTGGAAAATTAAAATTATTTTGAGTCTTGTATTTCATTTCATCTCTATAAATCCCCTGTTTATACCTTTTTTTCCTATTGTATAATAAAATAACATATAACTATTTCATTTATTCTTCAGTTTCAATAAAATTTTATTAATTCTGAGAGTTCAAATATTTTTAAATTTATAAGTAATTTAATTAAAAGTATTATATTTAATATTATAATTAATTAATAAAAACAAATTTCATATATAAATTATAAATTAAATTATTTTACCATATGCCTGTTGCGATTTATAAGTCGTAAAACAATATTAACAAATCATTTCAGCATATCTGGATTTTTGAAGGCCACTACGTACTACATTTAAACAAGTCGCGTCGGCGCTTTCGCGTTTTATTTCGATGAGGTTGGCAGTGCCGAAACTCCGCCATCTTGAATTTTTAGGGTCTTTTCTTACGTGGAAACACCTATACCAGCGTGCTGCATACAATCAATGGAGCTTCTAGAAAGTCATGAGCGCATGCGCGAACTGCCTAATGTATTTAGATGGAGAACAACGTTATGCTCAGTTCGGGCCGGGTTGCCTACTACCTCCGTCTCTATCAACCGCTTTCTGTCTTTGTCAGCAACAGCGGTGTATGCTCAGTGAAGGGCCGCGCGCCTATGCAAGCCAGTGTACCCTTACTTGGCAGAATTTTAAAACTTCAGCTTAATTCTCTATAGCGTAAGTGATGATTTCAAAATATAATAATTACATTTAAGTCTTTTCTCCAGGGTAGGCGCAGCATACCTAGCTTACCTGGAATGCACGCCACTGCCCTGCCCCTCCCTATGCGCACGTCTATGATATACAGGGGCGACCACGTGGGAGGAGGTGGGGTTGCTTGCTTATTTCTTTTGAATAAAAAAATGTCAGGGCCTCAATTAAATCCGGGCCTGGGGCAAGTTTTTATTCAAAAGAAATGTAAAAAATGTATTTATCCCTAATCCAAATTTAACGCTGTAAGTTATTTTCATAGCAAGGAGAAATGAATTATGTTTATGAATTGAGGAGCAGGAATTTTTTTCTTTGAAATGAGGAGTCCCCTTGTATCAACCACCCCAGGCCCCTGGTTTTCTTTGGACGCCACATATAGTTTACTCCGTTATAAGAGAATCCCGTGTAAAGAGACAACATGACCTGTTCCGAAAATCAGTGCATAAATTGTAAGCGTTTTCTTCCCACAGGTCAGGGATTCGCTTATAAGAGCTTCCCACCTACAGTAGAATATTGATTAGAGAGGAATGTTTTTTTTTTTTTTTTTTGGCGACTGAGATTTAAATGTCGAAAAGACAAATTTTCTCTCGCGAAGAGCTGGATTATTTATTTATTTATTTATTCTCAAGCACCCTTTACTAGACAGCTCAAGAAGGGCTGTGCCAGCGCATTTTTTGTGAAAGGTTTAAATCTGCTACGACTTTCCCCGTCTTTTGTTCTGAGGCAGGCGCGAAGGCGACCGGTCGCTGTCGGGAGCTCATTCATGCCAAGGTTCTCAGCGTGTTCAGGCAAGAAGGAACAGGGTGAGGTGGGCAGTGTTCGACAACTCGTAAGACATATCCTCTTATAGTTTTGTGTACTTTTCTATTATGCTTTTCACCATCATGTTAATATTGCTGTTTATCGTTTATTCAAAATTCATTTATTTTTCCTTATTATTTATTATTCTTTCATTTATTTTTTTATTCACAATTCAACTATGAAAAAGAAGTAAATAAGGGTAAGAATTCTGGACTTGATATAAACGTGCTCAGATGGGAGTATCAATGTAGAGATCTTTATGAATTTTATTTGCGTTCTGTCGGAAAAGGAAGTTAATGTTAATATCAGGAAATCTTGACTTTCTTTGTCATATTGGAGAAAGGAAAATATCATTACGCATCATTGAACTTATTTTAGCATTTCCAACTAATAGAGTTCATGCCTCTGAGAGATAAAAAAAAATGTGGTGCAACTGATCAAAATGTACTAATTTCAAAAAAGCATTGCGCAAGAAGTTGTAAAATCTGACAGTTGTTTGTTCTTCAGGAGGTCCATCCCGCTTAGTGACGAACAAGGGATGATCCTAGTGAAGTCAAGATTCATCTCTGAGTCAAGACAGTCTTGCTGCAAGATTTTATTACGCGGAGATGTACATTTTAATTATTTGCTCATATGTCCGCAGATGTCTCTTGTAATGGGGCTTTACAGCATTATTTTGAGTTCCGAGCTGCGACGCAGCTGTGCATCCACCCTTTGTAATCGACGTGCGCGCGAGATTCTCTCACGCGTGGGAGAGATGCCGCACCACCAGCGGGCGAGTTGTGACGCGACATCGATAACAAAACATCGATGTTAATAATACATCGAACATAAACCATCCATGTTTTTTTAAACATCGATATTTAAAGGTGGTTTAATAACCTGTATTATTACGTTGGGGCGGAACAAAACGTAATTTCAGTGACCGTGCTTATTAAATTATAATTAAGACTTATTAAATTAAATTAAGGCTTATTAAATTGATTTATGATTATCAGGAAACAAAATCAAAAAATAATAGGAAAAGTAGAAGGTCGATGAAGGGAGAACGTTCGTTTGTTTCGTTCACTTAAACTGACAATAGTACTATCAGTTATAATTTCATATTTGAGGAGCAAACATTGAAAAGGTGACATGACCATTTAGCAAAAATTGAGTTCTTCTGTTGTTTTTACCAAGAATTTTATTTCCAGAAAGAATCGTGAGATGTTTTACTATACATTAAATAGAACTCTATTCGTTGAGTTAAAAGCGGCGTCGAAAAATGTAAAAGGAGTGCTATATTTGCTCCTCATTTAAACTTTTATACATTTGTGATTTCGGAATTTTTTCATTCCCAATGAAAACATCCAAAACGTAAAACATCGAGCATACATCATTGATGTTAAAAAAAGAATCGGCTTTATTATATCGATGTACCTGTGTGAAGCGATGCACCATTGATGTTTCTATAAAAAGTGCGTTTGCGGCGCCACCTGCTGCTCGCTAGGAGTTCGACATCGCCGTTGATGTTTTGAAAACATCGATGTTTCATCAGACGTGGACGTCGGTGCCCTAGCGAGCACGGAGCCCTGCACGCACGACGTCTCGCGTGCGTCTCTAGAACGCGCCCTGCGCCGCACGCCGCCGCCGCCGCGCCGTGACCTTAACGCACGGGAAAAAAACTGCGCGCGAATAGTCCCGCGCTGCGATTGGCGGGCGCGTCCTCCAATGGCGCGTCCGCGCGCGGATTTCGGGGGAACCCCTCCCCGGTGCGCGGCGCAGGCGAGCCGGCGGGTTATATGACGAGGCGGCGAGCGACGCGCGCTTGTTGCTCGTCGACTCAGCGATTGCTCGGACGCGAGTCAGTGCGCCAGGAGAGAGACAGACGCACTCCCCGACGGCGCAGGCGGTGTGGCGCGTGGTGTGTGCGGCGGTAGGGCAGTGCAGTGAGTGCAGTGCGCGCAGTGCGGTGTGGTGCTGTGCGGTGTGCCAAGTGCCCGCTGAACGACTGTCGTCTCGAGTGTGAAGTGACGCCGGCGGCCAGCATGTTCCTGACAGCGCCCGGAGCGTACGTGGACAGTAAGTGGTCGCGCGCTCGCGTGTTCGACTCCCGGCGGGATCCCCCGCCCGCCCCCTCCCCTTTGCTGCTGTGTCCCTTGATCGATCGGTGGACGACGCGCGCGCTGTTCTTGACGGCGGCAGCTGGTGCAGGCTGGGACGCGCGTGGTGGGTCGCGAGCAGGTTCGCTTCTGAACACGTGTTGCGTTTCTCACTTAGCCGATACTCGTAGGAACCGATGAATGAATGAACGTATTTATTGCTATGTTTATGAATGTTTTAAGCGTAATCCTGTCAGTGGAAGGCATGATTCAAAACTTATTTTACTTCGTTGTAATTTCGTAGTACGTGCCCTAAGCGATTATTGTGTATAGATTATTGTGTATTATAAATCGTAAAGTTGTGGAATCGTGTAACATTCTAGAACGTGTATACGGTGGTGGTTTGCTCCCAATGAAATCTTTAGCCTCCAGTGACAGATTGCATGCGAGCCTGCTGGCTGATTCGAGTTATCGTCTGTAAACAATGACAGTTTGTTTCTCCATCGATACGGCCCTTGCCAGGCGCGAGGCGCGTTCAGAACTAAACCAACGGCGAAGAATTGTTTTTACTGCAAGTGGACATTAATATTTCCGGCGGTTACATTGCCGTACTATTTTTTTTTAACATTTCGTCAATGCAATATATTGTAATTTTTACATCTACATATGTAATAAAAATAATCTGTTTGCCTAAAGTGTAATATTTCTCCGAAACAAATCTACCAACTATCGTCATCTAATTTAGTGACATTATCCTGGATGCCGGGACATTTGGAAAGGTTGGAATACTTTTTGACGTTTATTCTACTTACTACGCTCTTTAGTTTGGATAACGCGTAAGGCACCGTACAAGGTTAGAACTCGACACTTCAGCGTTTCTGTTGGAGCATTTTGCATTGACGTAGTATTGAGATAATGGTGACAGTATTTTGGAAAAGTTGGGTGAAGGAAAACGGCTCGATAGAATATGTAAAAGCTTGTAATCTAGCGCCAGCTTGCGTAGGTTACCGCAAGACTTGACTCCGTAAAAGGCCTTAACATTCGCTGTCCCCGCAAAGAAGAAACGAAGCGACTAGACTCGGATGTTTCTTTATTATCGCTCTTCTCTTTAAATTGTGTAACGCTACATTTCACTTCTTTAAAATGGCTTTTTGATATATGACGAAACCTTTTTTTTTAATCTTTGGCTCACAATCTATTTTGAACGTACTTTTTTTTAACTTTTAAATTAAGAAACGAAATTTCGAGAAATTTTATGAGAAACTCGCCAGATTGACGAGAAATATTATTAAAAAGTTGTGTAGTTTAAAATATTGTCCGACGGTGAACGTTTGTATTACAAAATGTAGTTAAATGTTAATATTTTGTCGTAGTGCAAGTAATTGAGTAAGGAACGGGCTGAGATTATATTTTTGGATACACAAAATGAACATTTTCGTATTTTACAGCAAAGCAAATCAAATAATGAAATTCGTAACTAGCGCGATGTCTAAGAAAGTCGGGCACGAGACTTACCGGAGAGTTGTTAGGATTGCTGTGTAACCTGTCGACTAGTAAATAGGCAAGGGGTCTCGCGTGGGAGCTGTCGACCCGTAAGGAATAACGGCGTGATTCGTCGGGTGGGTGGGTGCACGGCGTGGCGGCGCCATGCACCGTTGCCAGGGGTAGGTGGGAGGTCCGAACGCGGAAGGTCCGAGGTTGGTCGCTCGCCTGCCATACGGGTCAGCTGGCCCGGCGCGTCGGCCCGCCTCCAGGTCCACGTGAGTCTCCGGCCACGTGGCCTCCGAGGGGCTTTAATCGGTCGCCGCCATGACACAGGGGGTGGTTCACCTCCTTTACGCAACCTGTTTGCTGCGGGAGAGAAAGACGCGTTGTAAGCCCGAAAGGCAGAAAAGGAGCAGGCTGCAGACCGATTCCTACCCAGGAAGTTCAGTTACACGAGATTTGTGATCGCATAAAAAGTGAGGATTGGTCTACTAAATTAAAAATGGTACTTTAAAAAGTACATTCAGTACCTGTTGAATAGAAATGTTTGGAAATTCATTTGAAAAAGACTGTTTTATTATGACGTGGTAAAAACTCAACCGGGGACAACTACGGCGGAGTGGGGAGTAATATCTAAAACTAAATAATAGTTTTGGAGTGAGACTGAAAGATGGTCTCTCCTCACGCGAAAATGAATTTGGTGATTAAAAAGTTAGGTCTGTGATCTTATTTCCTCCAAATAGTTATCCAAAAGAGTAAATCGATCCGCCTAGAACTAGCGAGCTATGGTAAGATTGCTTCCGAAAATCGTAAGCACACATTTCTAGTGTAGAACATTCAAAGAGTAAAAACCCAGCACACTTTTATTGCTAAAATTATTTATTTTTGCTCCCAAGATATATACTCCTTTAATGTAACATAAAAATGCGGAAACGAAGTTTACAGCGTGGAAATTTGTATGTCACATGCGGGAAGTGGAATATCACACATATGAAAGGCACTGCAATAAGAGGCGATGTCATAAAATAATATAGACCCTAATTCATTTCAGACTCACAATTGGAGAAGAAAACAAAAGGGGAAAAATGTGGAATGGAAAGGTCGACTTTCACCATTTATCATGAAATATTCAGAACTTTATAATATTTTATTCCGTCGAATTTCGAAGAAATTTCAATAGATAATAAAAATATTTTCAGTTAATTGTAAACATCAGAAGTTTATGCAGAATAGTAATTGAATTTGTGTCCTTTTCTTCTAATAACCGTAATTGAATTACTCATAATTTACAATGTTTTGGCGTACATTTTTTGTAAATAAGAGGCAATAAATCATTCAAGACCTAGATTATGGAATAATTTATTTTATTTTCCGAGAAATCAAAGTTTTATTGAAAGTAATCTCGTTGCTTCGTTTTGGTCTTAGAGTTCAGTTATATTTTTGAAAAATAAACGCATTACAATTTTCTACTTGCCCCAGGCCATCTGTCATTATCTCTAAAACAGCGATAGACCTCGCTTGAACGCCCACGTAGGTGACAAGATTTCATAAATATTAATGCCTTTTCAGTTTTGTCATAATGCCGAATGTAATATTCCGTGGGAGGCCTATTTGTTAAGAGTTTCGAGACGAAGAACGCTCGAACATAATGGACACGCCGCCGTCAACCGTAACATAAACAAGCTTTCGACGTATCGTCAAGCTACGTGGGGCATGGCGAGGTGGGGCGGGGCGGGGAGAAGCGGTGCCGTCGCAGTGCAGTGCGGACCCTCCCCCTCTCCCGCCCCTTCCCCTCCCCTCTCCTCCCACCCCACCCCACCTCACCCCTCTTTGCCTCCAACCCCTCGCCAGACGCCGAGGAGAACTTCGTGGCACTGCGTTGAATTCCAAACACGTCGTCCCACTTTCTCGAAGCCGTTTAGGGGAGAGATGGTGCCTGATTTGTACCTTGGGCACCTTTCGTGCGCCAGCCCTCTCTCGAAAAATCCGCCCTTCCGGTTAATTGCAGCCGCGAGGTAATGCCCCCAAGTCCACGTGGGGGTTCAAAAATATTCTTTGAAAGAGGGGAGAGAAAGAAAAAAGTTTCTTCGAAATTGTTACTGAAAGAGGATTGATTTTTAAATTATAAACTGTATCCTTTATCTCGTATATAACGAACGATGTAACCTTATCTTATATTATTTCAGCCCATGAAAAAATTGAGTCTGCCTCTTTCAATCCAGAAAGAATATCGTTTGGTTGAAACAGGCAATTAATGTCTTTGAACCTTTCTATTTTGTACTTCTGAAAACGAAAAAAATGTTCGTACTTTCTCTGTGAGGGACATTCCAGAAGCAACTGTTTGGTGGTTGTATTTCAATTCGTAACAAATTTAGTAGAGTGAAATGCTAGTCAAAACTATCCTGTTAAATGCTCTGAAGGATCGTTGCGGTACCTCGACTACGAAATAATTCGTGCGCTTCTAGAAGTAGCAAGGTATTTTTTACAGGAAAATAATTTCCAGCATTACTTCCTTCATTCTCTCGTTTGGGCAGCGCCGCGACAGCGATACGTCGTCGCACGCGTTACTCGTATTGCGGAAATTGTGCCACCAATTCCAATGACTAACGTGCAGTGACAATCGAAACTTAAAGATCAAATTAAGGGTGTCAGCAGGCATGTATTCCAGACGGTAATTTCAGTGGAACCGAAACGTCCCGTGTCTGATTCTTAGTTTGGAAGTCCTTATTTTCTCGTAAATTAGCTCGTAGGAATTGTTGCTTGACACTGATTGTTCAAAATATATTGGGAAAACAGTGTAGCATTTTTCATAAGTTCGCACCAGACTCCTGAACTTTTTTTCTTGTCCATTTTTAAAAAGTACCATTTGAATAAGGTTTTGTTTTATGAGAACGTAAATCATTTAAATGTTACGGCATATATAAATTAAAAGTTAGTTACATTAGATTTTTATTCATACTTTCATAGGTATGTTCCACAAAAGTGGTGAATCCTGTTTTCTACAATATACTTCGTAATACTTAACACCTTTCAATATTTTCAAACTTGTACATTACGGCGCGATTGCAGTATACGGAATGAATATTGGCCATGACTTCATTTTGCTTAGTGCATCGTAACCAAAAAATAACGTCCAAATGCAGGAGCCAGGAATATGTACGGCAGTTGTTCTTCTGGAGAGGTCTAAGTTTCATGTTCAGGTATCTCAGAGGGGTAGTCTTCGGCCACGTCACCACTCAAATTCCAGTTTCCGCAACCTCGCCCTTTCTGCTGACGTCGCCCTGGTTCCAGGGAGGAGGGTGGGGGTGGCAGCGGGGAGCGAGTGACAGCAGTAGAAAGGCATTCCTCTGGAAGGAAAGGGCTTAGATGAACATGGCGATGAACGTTAAGCTGGAATTGTCATTAAAAGTATTTTTAGTTCTCCAACGAAAATTTTCACCTCCAACATATGAGATGCGAGACAAGCCTCACTCTAAAGTTTCTATGAAGTTCTGTGTAGCAGAACTGTAGTGTGTAATTATCTCATAAAGTAAGAGTTGATTCGTTCGTATCAAGTGGTACGTTAGAACGTAGAGAAAATGACTTGTGCTATCGACGAGCGCTGAATTTTAAAATGGCCATATGTACAAACACACCATTGAAGTACTAACCCGCTCTGAGCAGAGCCCCCACCAGAAGTAAAATGGACCGTCTGAATCGATCTTTCGTCCCCGATACGTGTCTTATTTAAAGGTAAATTTTTCAGGACGAAAACACGGATGGTACCACCTTTTTTACGGACAAAGGGGTCTTGCCGAGATGAAATTAACAAATCTCGAGGAAAATAGAAGAAAGTCGGCAAGAATAACATTTTGTACCACATTTATTTTTAATATATTGGTTTTCAATTATTGGAGAAACGAAATTGATCTTCACCCTCCCCCTAAAAATTAAAAAAGAAATAAAAATAAAAAGTTAAAGAAATAAATAAAAAAATTAAAGAAATAAAAATGTAAAAAATAAATAAATGTTTAAAAAGTAAAGGAATACAAAAATTAAATCATAAATAAGAAAACAACCAATTGTGAAGCCTGGACGGAGGCCACTTGGTCATCTGAACCGCGGCTACTTGATGTGACTCGAGCGTCTGCGGCGGGCGGTGGGCGGGCGGGCGGGCGGGCGGGCGGGCGTGCATGGCGGTTGCCGGACACGGAAGTGGGCAAGGAGCTGCGGCGGCTGGCCTATCCGGAAGCCAGGCTTCCTCGCGCCAACGAGGCGACGGCGGCCGCCTGCGGACCCGGGGCCGGTCGGCCAGCCAGCTGGGCAGGCGGCGATGGTGGTCGGGCTGCCCGATGACTTGCGCCTGGCGATGTCGCTGTGAACGTCCCCGCCGAGCTGAGAGGTCGCTGCAATTTGAAACTGAATGTTCTTTTTTCGAGCAGCTTATTTTATTTAAGTATATAATTTTATGACAGTCACATTGCATTGTTCCGGAATGGATCTGGAGTATTGAATGATTGCATTACATTCAAAAGTCAAAACTTGTTTATTGAAACTAATTGAAAACTTCCCACAAAGTACCTTTATAGATTTAAATTGCTCTTTCTACCAATATCCAACAACTTTCGTAATACCTTCTGAAATGACGTGGATTTGAAGGATTATCAAAAGGAAACTTTCAAAGTGAAAGAAATCAAAAATATTTTATTCGATTGGACATTCTATTTTTCTTTATTACTTTGTAAAACTTCATTATGTAATATTTTGAATTACGGTTATGTCGAAGTATAAAAAAAATATTAGTATTGATAAATTACTCGGTATTATATAGCTCAAAAGTCTTAATAAAAATTATTAGAAATTAATAAATCATTTTTTCTTAACTTAATAAATAATTTAAGTTTAAGTTAATAAATGAGTTTTTAATTCGTGATGAAATGATAATAAGGTCTTCCGTAAGTTTTTCATAACTTTACAATATTCTTTCGTTCAATTACAGAATAGAAATAAGACTTGGATTTTGAAAAGAATTGCAAGTAGATTATCTGCAAAAACCCTAAAATTACAATTGCCTTGAGTACCTCTTACAGTTGTATCTTCAAATAATATTAACTTAAAAAATAACTTCAGTAATACGCACTGTTCTGCTACTCGACAGCATGTTTTAGTTCGTTACAGAAATTTAAAAAAAAAGAATGAAAACATGAACTAAAAAAATACATTTCTATGCTATTCAATATTACATTTTATTAAAATATGGGCAATGCCTCATTAAAATTAATAAATAAATCATCTTACTGTGGTCTATATCAAGAAGCTAAAATTAGTTTCCTGTAAGTATTTCAAATGAACATCAGAAAAAAGATTTAATTTTTTAAATATAATTTATTGAAACAAATGTTTTTTACAGAGACATTTGTCTGTACTTTGACAAATATTTTATTTTTCAACTGCAACCTTTAAAAATGAGAACGTAACGAGACGATTCATTTTAGGCCTAATTACACTTTCTGTTCCAACTAGAATTTTCTTACCGTCACCTGATCTACGTATACATACATATTTTGCGTGTGTTGATTTTTCAGAAATACTAAAATGTTTTAATGTAAAAAAATGAAATTATACTTGGTTATGGGAACTAAATTAAAGCATTCTTGCTTGCTGCGGTTGTGTAGAAGATATAATCAAATCATCACACTTCATCTGGCTCATTTCAAACAAGAAAAAATGTGTACTTCATCAAAACTTGTTCACGAATAAATAATCGCATGACATTCTTTATTTCCATAATATTTTCACGAATGCTAGAATTTTGGAATATCAATGAAATAGTGTGTTCCTGGTGCAAACTAAAATTTTAAAAAGATAATTAAAATAATACATATCTCAAGAAAATACTTTCGGCCAGTTCGTTTTTGCAATATTGGCGAATTTATCTTTTACACTGTTTGTGCCACAGCCACATCTCTTGAACAATGCATCCTTTTGAGGGTATAAAATTAAGAGTTAATAGTACAATATGAATATTATTCAAACTAATAATGCTAAATAAATTTGACGAGATGTTAACAATTAAATCTTAACTAAAAGATATTTGTTCATTCTTTTAAAAAAAAAAATGGGCAGGATTTCCTAATTTATTAACACGATCCTGATCTCCTCTTACCGTTTGCAAATTAGTCAGGAGAGAGGTTAAGACATCACACGCTCATTTGGAGTAGTTGGTACAAGACGCATGAAGCGAAGAAAAGTATTCATTTCTCTGCGGTACAGGCTTGCTCCGACATGCTTTCACTCGGCCCGGCGGTAGGTGGCCCTGCTGATAACTCCCGACTTAATTTTTGTGTTTATGCAATTTTAGACACATTGGTATAATAATGTTAAAGAATACTTATCGGAATACTGCGGAATTCGAGCTGCGAAAAATCGTATGCATTGTTTCTGGAATGTTTTTGAATAAGGTCTCAAATAGAGAGCATCACTTGTAGAATACCATCCTTTGTTCTTTTTTGGAACAGTGAGTGGAATATGAACATCCTAACTTTTTAACTTCACTTGATAAATTCAAACTAACTGGCACGTCAATTCGAATGTTTGTATTGTCGGTATAAACAAAAACACGACTGTATTTATTTAATAATAAATTCATTATTGGGTGTTAGCACTGTTTTTATAAGTACTTATTATGGGATTACTTGACTGTTTTAATCACAAGTACTGTACAGAGTTTTTATAAGATTGGTTTCACCCCCTAATTCTTAGATTTCGAGACAATGAAGTATGTCCAAAGAAATGTAGTTTCAGAAATACGCGATAAATAAAACCAATACTATATTTTATGTGAATCTGCATGATGAGCAAACTGATTTCATTCTTATCATTAAAGGGAGCTCAGGTCTTTCTGAATTCAATATTAAAATCAATTGCCATATTAGCAATAGACAAGTTACCCTCATTATTTTGCTTCTCAAAAGCTTAAGTTTGCTTTTCCTTCCTGGGCTTGAGCGCAGAGGAGTGTTGGTTACAAGGATCTTCATGATTCCTTTCCGCGCCAGACAAAAGAAACATTCAGAATCGCACATGATATACAACCGATATTGAAGGTAAATATCAATGAAATTAAACAATTTTTCATTTATTAAATTGTATTAATTACACACTACGCACGAAATGTTTGAAAACACCTTTCTACTTACACTTCTTCAAACATTTCGTTGAAGATCTCTAAAACGGCCTGGTTAGCCCGTAATAAAACGTAGAACCATAATTTCGTTGATTCGTCACGTATTTCTCTTCTCGCATTTTTAGCCTAAAATCGGTCCCCTCTAGCCCCCATTCGTGCTTTGGAAGGCACTCGTCCGGGGCGAATGGTGGCGCTTGCTGGGAAACGGTCGGTGCGAGCGAGCCGGGGTGGAGGGCCGACCTCCTTCTCCAGGACGCCGCTTCGCACAGCGCCACTCCCCTCCGCAGCCCGGTCGACCAATTCCGTGTCACGTCGCAAGCTATACGTATGTTCGTAATGTACAAAATGCAAATCGTCAATAGGTTTTTACAAAATACAAAATAGGTTTTTACAATTTACAAAATACAATAGGATTTTAAAGGCGGTTCCTTGACAGGTGTATTGTAAAGGTGACAGTGTATATTAAAGGTTTTTAAAATACGAAATAAAATAGGTTTTTACAATTTAGAAAATGCAATAGGTTTTTAAAGGCGGTTCCTTGACATCGGGAGGGTTTTGGGAGACAGCGAAGGGTTCGGTCGCGAAGATAACACTAAAAATTATAGTATTCGTAATTCTAAAATTGATTTGGTTCCTTGGAGTTGGTGTTACCCACGTGTGGATCTCGTTTAGTTCAATTTACGGCTCATAGATTGGCCCCGGTTGTTACCATTTTTATGCACTGTATTTTATATTTTATGTAATTTAACCGAAACTTTCCACCAACAATCTCGTGTTTCGGTGTGTGCGTTTTAATGTTTTACATCTGAACCCTTGAATTCACGTTTGAATGTTTAGAAATAATTTTAATTTTCACATCAGTCTACATTATACGAATTACTGGTATTTCATGTTCCAAGCGGATATGAAATAAAGGTGATTTTCAATTCAGTGTATTAGAAAAATAATGTTCTCCTCTACAGAGAGCTTTCAAAGAACTATCATGTGGATTTTTTCACGCCAGTATTTTCATGATCCTACTGTACAAATTCTAATTTTCAAGAAATGTTCACAACTTTTTCTATGATTAGGGTTTTTTGTTCTAATAAATATTGCTCGAAACTCTAAGCAAAAGTAGAACTTCTTTACACTACAATTGCTTGTATAATTATTTCTCTTCACCTTTCCAATAGAACCACATTTTTCTGAGATTCCTTTCAAAATGTATAACAAAACGATAGTTTTCTCCAAATAAAATTGTAATGTGTACTACATAGATACGAATTACCCATATGTATTGCACCGTAACATTGTACATGTTTTTACACATTTTTTAAATGGCCTTTTATGTATTATGTTCGATTTTTCTTATATATAACGCGGGATTTTCGATTTTAAATGGAACCCGTTCGTTACCATTATTCCGAACGATGGAGGTTCTTTTACATGCATCCTAAGGCGGGCTATATCTTCGTGAACAAAAACGAACTTGACATGTGATTCGCACCACTTCCTTATTTTCCTTCTTCCTCCATTCTTTCACGTCCTTCCGCGGGTGAGAGACGCTTGTGGCGTGATGGCTGACGCATGCGCCTTCCACTGCTGGGGCTCAGGTTCGATTCTCTGCCGATCCATGTAGAATCTGAGGTTAACACAGAAAGCTTATCTCAAGGACAGATTTTCGTAAGGATCTTAAATTTCTATAGAGTTCCATTCCACCATTTCTCCATCATTCACCTCATCATTATCGTTATCATCTATTCACTAAACAATAATTCGTGGACCTCAGCGGTTGCAGAGCCCTTAAAGTCCAATAAGTAAACAAATGGAGTAGAAATCGTTCTCCTCCTTGCCCCTCCCCCTCCCTATCCGGATGTCAGCTGTGAGCTTTACGCGCTGTTTTCCACGGTTCACAAAAGCACTACGCGCGTCAAAGTGAAATTGATCATTAGCCTAGAAGTGTACGACAGTCGGCAAAAGAACGGAAGCCATTTCAGTCGCCCTGAAATTTCAGATTTAATTAAGTGGAATATCCGTTATTTCAACTGTTTCTAGCCACTTAAAAATTCTCTTGATTTCAACGCATTGCTTTTGGAAAGCTTACACCTTTCTTCTCGAAATTAAACTAAAAATGTTTCATTTTTAAAATTCGTTAAAGCAGTTCTAAATTGTGAAGCTTAAATTATAAAAATATTTATCTCGTAAGTATTTACCTTAATTCTAATGCTTCTTAATGTTCTTTCTTAATTTAAGTGGAGATCTTGCGTGTTTGTAGTTGTGAATATAGTGTGTTGTAGGAGCAAACGAGATTGTTCAACTCTATTGTGAAGTTCGCACGTTTTGTTGAGCTCTTTCTTTGCTTGTAGTGGTAATAGAGCTTAGGGTGAGTTACTATTTTGTTAGCAATGCAGAAAAATCAAATCTGCAGTTCTTTTATCGTTACAAATAAGTTTTATATAACTGGGGAACGAAATGACTAGTTTTTGAAATGTTAATCTCGCGCTTTTTTAAATATTATTATTATTATTATTATTATTATTATTATTATTATTATTACTATTATTTAAACTTTTCATCTTTTAACTATTAATAGCTAAATTGTTGGGAACAGATTCTGAAACTCAAGAAAGCGTGCGCAGATGATTTTCTCCCCCACACATCACTTAGAAATTTATTTAGACAAAAACAGTAAAAAACTAAACATTTCGGGAAAGCTTGATCAACGTATGCGCAACCAACCTCTTATTTGATGAATGTGTGCCCAAGATGACATACATTTGCGTGCCCAAACCGTATAGATTTCTTAGTTGGTATCTGCAGCACACCGAAACCTCTAAAGTTGGTGTAAGCGAGGGTGAACTTCTGGGCGAGGGGGCAGAATCCCATGGAATCTTCCCCTGCCGCGTGGCAATCTCCACTGAAGCCTCTGTGGCCGTAGCCGCTTTCGGCGCTTTCCAAGCGGGTGCACTTGGTCCGAAAAGAGGACGACCCTGCAATGACAAACTACCCACGAATGCACTCCACAAGGCGAAGGAAGTAATCCCGATGAAATGAATCACTAGTTTCCACATTTGAGAATGCGTTCGATGATATTGTTATTCGAAAATTATTTTGAGGAAATTTCCCCCTTTTAATTGCACTTCATATAATTGATTAGTTCAACATTCTTGAGTGAGAGGGGAAAACTCGATATTTCGTAGGACGCTCTGCGCTACGCGCGCAATAGGTGTCCGAATAAATGGGAGATCTCGGAACAGGAGACATTTTGATGCAAGTAGAAATCACCCTAAAAATACACGGCGAGGAAGAATGGTAATGGGAATGTTGGATGTAATATTTAATGCGAATACGCTGTATAGTCTTCGTGAGTCATGACTTTCTGAAGAGAATGCTGCTCAAAATGTTTCTTTTTGCTTGTCGACTTTCAAATGAAATTGTTTTAATTGTTCAGTTAGTACTGGTCTACCTGAACTCCAAATGTCCAAAGTGCCAACTGATCGAGAATGATTTAACTGTAATCTATGTCTCTAAAGCATAACGCATCGCAACACCTTTCTAATATTGTTTGCATACCGTAGTAAAACTCGTAAAACGTCATCGTCAGCGTCTGCAGACATAGTTGCTTTTCGTTTTTGTTAAATCGCACTAACACCACACTTCAGGCGCATGTTTTCACCGACGCCTCGTCCATAGCGCGCGTTATCTAGTACTTTATCTCCGAAAATAAAAACTGTCCCTCTCGCCCATATGAGCCTGCCCGCCAGCGCTGGAGTGGATTCCCACGCGATCACACAGCATTGCAGGATAGTCCACAGAGAGCGGCGGTGGGGGCGGGGGCGGGGGCGGCGTGATAACGGTAGCCGACAGGCGGCGGCACGGGCGGTATGGCCCGGCGCACGAGCCTCCACCTCGCCACCGGCTGCCCGCCTCAACTGCCCTGCTGTGCCCGCTCATCCCACCCACCCGCTCCGACAAACGCGCCCCAATTCCGCGCGATTAACGCGCGGACGTTGACTGCAGTTTAAATAGCCCCGTGACGTGGGGATGGGGGAGACGCAGTGGTGACGCCGCGCCCGCCCGCCCACGCGTCGAGCCCAGCTGGCAAAGGGCGTGCCCTGCCGCAGCGAGCGGTTCGTTGAGGAAGGAAACTATTCCTGCCATGTTTTCCTCGTGCGATTGCGAGAAATGTACAAGTCACACGACGGATGCACATTTATCACTGCTCCGTATGTGTAGTAAACCGCTCAACTTTTTTTTGGGGGGGGGGGGTAATTCTATTCTAGTTCGTGTGGGATTATTGTGGAATTTCGAATATTTAGCAAATTGAAACATGCGTTTAAGTGATTTGAAAATAAGTTTTTAAACTTGAGTATTTGATGAATGTCATTCATGAATTTTATAAAATAAAATAAACATCGGGCGATTGGTCATGAATCGCTGATGATATTGGGTATCGAAAGGACGTGATGGACTTTTTCGTATGGACTGACTGTCAAGGAAGATGAAAATGTTATACACATTTAAGTGTCTCACTCTTCGGTATATATTACGCAATTTGTTTTACCTTCTGTCATAGCCTACGTTCCAGGAAGCCGTCCTTGTCTGCTCACGTGACCGCGCGCGCTCAGCCAATCACAACATTCCGTGCACTTTTTCCTCCTTCGTCTCTCTCTACGGCGTAGAGCTGTCTCTCTCGCGCGCGCGAATGAAGGTCACCCACACGAAAATAAAGCAAACGATACGGAGGCGAAGCTGCCGCCGTGACGTCATTGTTTCTATGGCAATTGCGAACGCTGTCGCGCGATTGGTGGACAGCAGGCAGGGAAGGCCCGTCAGCGGGGTTTACTCGGGCGCCCGCGGGAGTTGACCGCGCGCGCGCTGTAGTCGCGAGAAGGCTCAGAGCCACGAGGTGGTCGGTTGAGTGCGCGTTTCGTCTCCGTGTGGCTGCTGTCAAAACTCGTCGGTGATTGTTGCGTAGGGCGCTCGGGGTCTCCCCGATCCACTTCGCTGCGCGCACGTGTCAATTGTTGCGGGCCGCTGAGATTGCCTGTTGACGTGTACTAGTGCGTCGCTTGTGTCTTGTGGGTGTACCTATTCATCAAGATTGCTTGATTGTCATTAGCTCCTATTTCTCCGCTGTCAGGTAGGTGTTTGTTTTACAAGTGTCTAAAATATTGTAAAACCAACTTTGGTTTATTTTCATAACTCGAAATCGAAGTTATTGGTAACTTTTACCTCAGTAGTTCTGTGAATCTTTCTACTACAATGGCATATTGTTGCAAGCATTGTTTATGCGATTCGTAGCACCGTATAGAGCATAATATTAGAAAATATTTATCCGATTCGTGTAAATTTTGACTATGAGAATAGTGTGGGCAGCTTAACGTGGCATTGATAACGCAAGTTGAAAGAAAAGATAAATTTCGGAAAATTTTAGTCTATCATTTCTTCGTAGCACGTGACTGTTGTCCACTGATTTTTACTTGTGTTACTTTTCCCAACATCAACTTGCAATTATTTTTAAACGGTTTGTTTAATATATTCCTTTTTTATTTTCAGGCACAATGCCGCAAAGCTGTTATAGTGGTATGTGGCCTGAGGTTAGTATTTTTTATACATATTCTTAATGTTCAAAAAAAAAAATTTTTTTTTTGTTTACTCTGTTATAATGAGAGTATTTTTTGCTCGTTTCAGGAAACACAATATCACAATCAATACCCTACGTTCTATGAGTGGGATGATCATAGCTTGTATCCTGGACCCACACTAACAAGACCCATGGATGAGCACAAATATCCTTCTCCACATGAACTTCTGGATTTTGACCATCAACCATTGTCAGCCATTGGAAAGTCTGTTCCTTATGCAAATGGTAAGAATTGAAAGAGTTGAAATTTTTTTCATTTCTTCAAAGTAATGATTTTGTTAATAATTTATAAATTATTATTTCAGAGTTAGTGAGAAGAGATACCTCAAAACCTATGAAGGATTGGGAACCTGAAGAAGTTATTCAATGGATCTGTGAGGAAGCTCGAAATTCTAACGTTGATTTTGAGAATATCCAGTTGCCGCAATTTAATAACGTGAATGGCTGTAAACTGCAAAATATGACTTTGGAAGAATTCACTCAGAAGGATTATCATTATGGCAAATTCCTCTATGATGCTGTCAGAAGATACATGAGTAGAGAAGCACCCTTTCTAGATGATAATTGTGAGTACTATAATATTAATAAAAACAAAAATAACATCTATTTCTAGTGATGATCTGTAAATTATCTTATTGAAATGTTGAATTTATTTCAGTACCACCTTTTAATAATCTAAGACCAAAAGATGAAGTTGTCTATACAGATCTGAGCGAGTCTCTTGGCAAACCAGCACTTTCAGGTAAGCCAATATGATCATTAGCATTAATATTTATCTTTGAGTAAAAATGAAAATGTATTGAATTTTCAAACCAGAATTCGTTAGAACTATTTCACTGTATAGGAAAAAAGGGTAAATTCATCACATGTTTTCCATTTTTAAATAATAAAACAGCTTAACTTGACTCTAATAATCAAATATGCAAAAACAGTTTCAACAAGGTGCTAAAGGAGAGGCAAATATTTTATTCAGTTTTACATTTCTTAAATGTTATGGTCTGTTCAGTCAAATTAAATGATATTATTTCTTTTTGCAGTGATTGCTGATAACGATTCCTATAATGATAGTGATGCCTCTTCCCACGAGCCTTTCGAAACCAAACCTCCAGTTATTGCTCCAAAACTTCCTGGACCTCCTGGAGGAAGACGGCCAGTTGGTAGACCACCTAAACCAACACGTGCAAAGAGAGGAAATAAAGGTGAGTTTTCTGGTGTTTTAACCTTTCAAATTTGTGAGAAATAGAAATAAAAAAATAATAAAAATATTTTATAACATGATAAACATCAAACAAGAAGTTGATATAATTTTGAATTAGTGAAAACAATTCAATTTCTTTAGAATTTCACTATACTAATATAGTTTTCTTTCATATTTTTGTGATGGATTGATTTTTTACTCCACTGATAGTTGTCAAATAAAACCATAGTTGGAAAAGTCAATGTACCAACTAATACTGTAGTTCTTAATGTATGGTACAACATTGTTTTAACAGACTTATTAATTTACAGAAAAGAAATGTGGAAGATTATGGGAGTTTATTCGTGATCTCCTCTTAAAACCAGAGTATTGTCCAAGCCTTATTTGTTGGGAAAATCATGAAGAAGGAATCTTCAGGTTTGTCAGAAGCGACAAAGTAGCTGAACTTTGGGGCACAATTAAGGAGAACCCCAAGATGACTTATGAAAAACTTAGCCGGGCCATGAGGTTAGTGAAATCTATACATGTGATTTTTAAACAAATAGACTTGAATTTTATGGAATATTTTTTGAGTTATCATACCAATAGAAGATTGAGTAATGGAAGACTTTTTCTCTTATATGTATCAGTGTTAAATTCAAAACATCTTGGGTTAATTAACACGGAGTAATTATTGAAAATTTTCTTCATTTATTTTTCTGAATATCATATAGTAAATAATTGCAAAAGTATTTACTCCAGGAAGCTGATTTATAATATTGGCCTGTCAGCTGTAGTTCGCTTTTGCCCATCCAAACTCGTTGAAATTGAGAAGTAAGCATTATTTTCTTACAGCATGGGATAATGACTTTCAGCTTTTTTAGCCCACAAATTGTTTAATTCTTTCCACTAAGTTTACTTATGCAGATAGAAGCTTCAGGCTTTCATCATTCAAATTTGTACTGATGATAAACCAATATGCAACCAAATTGTAAGAATACTTTTTAAAGTACTTGTAAAATATGTTCATGTTGATCTTTAAAATCTTCAACTGGTGATACTTGATTTATACTTGTATTTTAATTGTAGATTTGGTGTATTGTGGCAGACAATGAGGTGTGTTAGGGAGGAAGTATTTTAGGAATGTTTGATAGAGTAGGAAAAACATCAGGAAATTCTTAAGTAAGCTTGTTGCATTAAAGAAAAATGGAAAATTAAAAATACTTTTGTTCTTTTAAAGAAATCTAAAAAGTAAAGGAGGTTACCTCATAAATGTAAACGACATATTCAGGTATGATGGTTATGTCAATACAAAAATCATTGGATCTTATTTCAGAAATAAAATAAGAAAAAGTAAGTTGTTAACTAGTGAGTAACTTTCTCCAAATATAAGGAAATAGTCATCTGATAAGTATTGAGATCATTCAATGGTTGAAGCTGAAACTAATTTATAAAAGAGAAATTCAATTGCAGGCACAGATGCCAGTATTCTTTTGAGATTAATTTGTTATTACAGAAAATTCTAAGGGCCACATCTTGGCAAAATTCTTTTCTTTGAATTCTCCCTTTCATTCCATCATTTGCTCAATTTTTATACTTTTTATTTGCCATGTCATGTCCATATTTATTTTGCATCATCATAATCATGAGAATAATACTACTACTACTACTAATGATAATGAATAGATATTAATAATAATAATCGTTCTGGCCATCATATTCTTCATAACTCCCACACTGGTAGCATTGGGCTCAACAGTTGTGGAACTACAGCCATTAGGCCTGCTTTCTAAAAGACAATGAGTAGTTCACATAGTTTAAATCATTAGCAATCCTGACTGGGAATCAAAATAGGCTCTTATTATTTACACCCAGTGACTATAGTTGGGTGTAATAAATGAAAGGCTCCTAATGTATAACTGAAAACGAGTAATAAAGTAGGTACCAAAAAAGTGGAAAAAATCTTCAGTTTCAACATTTTCATGTTTGCCAATATTCAGAAAGATAAATGTCAGTCTGCTGAGGCTACTGAAATATTGTGGCAAAATGCCTGGGTTCCATTGCATTTTATTTTGAAGATGCAATGCATACTTGATGTTTACTTGCTTCCAGCTATTTTAAATTTGGCGATCTTGAGCTCACAAAACCTTAATAAAGTGTTTCTTCTTTTTTTTTTAGGTATTATTACAAGAGTCAAGTTCTGCAGCCAGTGCTTGGCAGAAGATTAGTGTACAAATTTGGACCCACTGCTAGAGGCTGGAGGACAAACAATCCAAACTTCCGAGACAGCACAAAATAGTAAACATATTTCAGACAGTGAATGTCTGTGATAAACTGTTACCATACCAGGACACTATTATGTGGTGATATTGAAAAGTTGTGTGGAACTGAATGAAACAGGGTCATGAGAAAGTTGTTATAGTCAGAAAACGTAAAACTTGGTATTGACACAACTTTTCCTGTAAAATTTCTTGCAGGATTGTACATGTTATTGTCAATGTTCTGTGAAGAATGTACAAATTTCATACAAAATTTTAATCTTTTTATATAGGAGATTACTTTCTTCCATGTTTACTTCCTACTAGGATTGATTTTCATGAAAATGGTTTATGGAAGTGGGGAATCACAAGTGGTTACAAAAAGATGATTGTTACTTTGAGGTCTAATATATGAAATGATTAGTGAAATGTTTTATCTCTGGCAATTGGGCATCGATAGATCTTCACTAAATAATCAGCATGTACCTATTGTTTATTACATTTGGTAATAAGCTTGTCGTGTTGAATGTTGTAAATATGTGAATTGTTGCTAGAAAATGAAAATGCTGTGATGGGGATGATGTTGCTTGTTTATTTTCTCAGAATAGTGCCTTATCAAGCTGAAAAGAGTTGTTCCAAGAGAATTTCTTTTCAAGTATTATACTGGATATTTCTCTTCTGAGATACATCCTTTTAAGTTCTACTTAATGTTTAAGTATGTGAACTGCACATTTAAGTTTGTATGTTGGAGCTTCAACAGCTTTTTGTTTCGGGTGCCAGAATGCATTTTGCAAGAAATGTAGGATATGGAAATGAATTTTGCAACTTACTTTGCATTATAAGTTATTGTGGCTACAGCTTGGTAATGTGTATTTGTTTTAAAGTTTACTGAGAAAATAAATGATTTTTATATATATATCTTGTCTGAAGTTTTATAATGTACATAAACAGTACATCTGGAAATAGAGTACTGACAGTCAACAATGAATTGGCGGTTGTTGTTTTTTTTCCCTCCCTTAGCACAAACTTTTTAGTTAATATCCACTTACAAGAAAAGGAAAAAAAGGTGTACAATACAAAAGAACCTCGATCGTTTCCTGAGCTCCAAGTTGTTAAGAACTTGTGGACATTTAGGATACAAGACTGATTTTTGACTTTATGAATTTCGTGTTCTGATTGACAAATTTGTGAATAAAGTGATTTAAAGCAAAATTACCTGTAAAATATTAGCAATGAACTTTTTTTTGTTAAAATAAGTGCCATGACTTCAAATATTACTAATTGTTAAAGCATTATTTTATGGAAGTGTTCCGAGAAATACTGTAACATACTATATTGACAAACTTCAACCTCGGAAGTATGACCAGTGCAGTAAGTATGATCAGTTATCAGTCTTTGGGGTTTCTCTTTGGCCATGACTTGGTGAGGTGGGGTATTGAGTAATACTGAATATGTGGGAATTTAATAGTATAGTGTGCACCCTTGTAAACAAAATGTCTCGGTGGGTAGAAAATAAAGTAATTTGATATCATTTTACATAAGCATTTTAACATTGTTTCACTTGTCTCCTGTAATTGAACTCCAATAGAAAGACAGAACACTGTAGACTCGGAATGGCAGAAAAACAGCAAAGAATTAAAATTGAATTTCTTATAGAGATAAACTAACTCTGCAATGAAGATAAAGGGGAGAGAACAAAATTTGGGGCGTCAACAATTTATATTGTCGAGGTCACACTGAATGATGCAAGGCATTATTCTCTAATATTTGGTTTTGTATGAGAAAGATGAGTATAGCAATTTCGAAAGATAGAATAGTATCAAACAAAAAAATAAAATGATATATGAATATTTAGCTAAATCATTAGTGAGACAAGCCCATCAAGAATCTTGGTATAGATATGTGAATATGTTAGAACAGATGTATTTGAAAGACAAAGTATAGCCTATAAAGTGTTAAAAACAATGAATTTAGAAGAAACAGATACGGCAAGATTGAATATAATTTCTGGGAAAGAGTAGTTGGACTACATTGTAAAATTATGGAGTGGAAATGAAGAAATTTATAAGTTGGAAAAAGGAACAAAAAGAAATGTAGATATGTTAGATATGAAAGAGCTTGATAATGCATTAAAATCCCAAAAAATAGGCAAGTCTGTGGTTCTGATGGGGTTAACATAGAATTAATGAAATATGGAGGTATGTTACTGAAATTTTGACTGCTCCACCTAATGAATGAATGCTGGCAAAGATGAATGGTTAGATTCATTAATTACTCCATATTTTAAAAAAGGAGATCAAACAAAGTAAATGTCACAACTATAGGGGTATTTGCCTACATAACTCATGTTATAAAGTATATCCAAAAATTGTGAATAACAGAACTGCTCCAATTGCAGACTGCACTCGACCTCAGGAACAACGGGTTTAGAAAAGGTCGCTCAAAAATAGATGATATGTTTCTCAATTATTTGTTTTAATGTAAATGAGTGGAGTTTAATAGAGAAACACACTTAGCCTTCGTGGATATTGAGAAGGCTTTTCATAATGTCAACCGATGTAAATTATGGAGCATTATGAAGGAAGAAGGGTACCCAAGTCATCTAGTGCAAGTGGTGAAAAGTATGTATAACAACACTAATATCACAGTACAATACAATCGATTTGTTTCCAGGAAGAGGATTATAATTAAAGGAGTAAGGCAGAGAGACAGTCTCTCTCCAACACTCTTCAATATATATCTGGGATATATAATTAAAAGGTGGAAGAACATGGTACCTTTAGGAATACCATTTTATATGCTGACAACCAAGTGATTCTGCACGAAAATGAAGATGATTTTCAAAGATCTATTTACCAACTAGAGCAATTTTTATGGAGTACAATCTGATAGTATCAGTTAATAAAACCAAAGTAATGACTTTTAAAGAAAAAGAATCAGTAAGGACAAAGATTGTGCTTAAAAATATGGTTTTAGAACAAGTGACACATTTTAGTTACCTAGGGTGTGAGAGAACAAAATTTATGGAAATATATGGAGAAAATGTGGAAAATATATGGAAGAAGAGGGAGATCACCAGCAAGATTCATAAATTTCAAGCAGTTTGTGGAACTCTAAGTAGAACGTTTGAAATGAAAGCCCGAAAAGAAACCCAATTAAAATTTTATGATATTATGGCCCTTCCAGTTTTACTGTATGGATGTGAAACTTGGGTTCAAAAACAAGAAGATTTTAGGAGGATTGAATCAGCATAAATGCAATTTTTGAGAGTAAAGAAAGGGCTGTACATTAAGAAATCAAATAAAAAGTGAAAAAATAAGAGAAGAACTATGGCGGAAAGCAACAGTACATGAAAAAATTAACAAGTACAGACAGCAATGAGTGACACATATTGGAAATATGCCGCAAGACAGACTTCCAGTGTAAGCCCTGAATTACAAGCCGAGAGGAAAGAGAAACATTGGAAGGTCAAGAATGAGATGGAAAGAGGCTGGAGCAGGCAAAATGCCTAATCCGTAAAGGAAGATGATCATTTGATGATGAATATTTATGATTTGATTATTTTAGAAGCTTTTGATGTTGTCATCAAAGTAATTACATGAAAATGCTTGTAAATAAGGGAAATTTTGTGAGGTAAAACTGACTTGAAATATAAAGATGTACTTTGAAGTGAAAAATAATTTTGCACATGCATTTTGTCTTTAATAATGGTATTATATGATAATTTTTTTGTGTAATACAATCACTGCCAAATGAAAAAACTAAATGTAAGTTTGAAATTATTTCTTTAATTTGAACTTTTTCTTCTTTCCTTTTTTTTCTTTTTTAAAGTTGGTTTTACATTTTTTTTTAAATTAATTTAATTTTTTACTTTAACTTTTCAGAGGAAATAGGAATGTATCATTCCCTCCTAGGAATGTCTCTCTTTATCTCTGAGAAAGAAGGTTATGTACACTTTTGTATAATTTTTTAAAATTGAAATGAAAATACAGACACCATTTACAAGAGGACTTAAAAGTTATAACTTCAGTCCCTCCATGTCTTCTTGAAAGGTTTCTTATTGTTTGGACTTTTATTTGTAAAAACATTCTTGCAAACTTTTAACATTAGGTAGATAATTCTTTAATGACTAAACATATCTAAAAGTGAGTTTCCACAGAACAAAGTTTTAAATGGTCACTAATGACCAAGAAGTTGAAAAGCGATCTAAAATAAATTTTTAAAAAAAGTTTTAAAATTTGACCATCTGTATGATTTAGTGCATTTTTTGTACCCATTCAAAAAGTTGAAAGAAAAAATAGGTAATTTTTGAAAAAAAAATCTTATAACATTTTTGGAAAATTCACAGGATTGGATGTGCAGAAAAATTATAACTTGAAAAAACTATGAAATGACAATTTTATAATGGAAATTAATTATTAAAAGTGATAATATTGACAAATAGATTGCATAAGGGAAAAAATCTTTAGCTTCAGTAAAGGCGGTGTAGGAAAACACTAAACACTTAAAAAAAGTTGAAATTCCATTTATTTATTTATTTTTATTTCAATGGTGTTAAATACAAACAGAGCCTTACTTTATTTATAAGTGTATTTGATCAAAGTGACATATAAACAAAGTGACATTATAAACAAAAATCTTGAACAGTTTTGGAGAAATTTTTTAAAATGTTACATTGGCTTAATTTAAAGTACTTACTCGTTAAATTAAAATATATCTTTCCAATTTGTAGGGCCTCAGATTAAGCCAGATGAATTAGAGAATATCATTTCATAAAAAATTCATGTGTATGGTTTAGGTGCAAGTGGTGTCAGTACAGTTTAAGTGTTATACCACTGCATTATTTATTATATCTTTGGGCTGAATGGTACCACTTGGAAATAATAATGTTTAAAGCAAAAGGAAAATTTCAATTGGAGTACATTTGAGAAATAGCTGATTGGTAAGTATTTCAAGAGTGAAATCTGTAGTGGAATGGCTCTTATTTTCCCTGTGGCTTTTGGCTTCTTTTTTCTATTGAAACACTCTGATACCTAACTTTTTGTTTAAAAATTATTTTTGTGGATGAAAGCACAACTTTACAAATGGTAATGATTTCCACAAACAAAACTTAAATATTTATGTAGTATATCTTGAATGGAGTCATGTTTAGTTTTCCTGTTATTTTCCTCCATAATTTACATATTTCTATTCTTCTCTTAACATGTCATAAAAGTCACTCTTTAAAGATGCAAAAGTGTTCTGTAGATGGTTGTATTTGGAGAATTTTTCATCAGGGAGACTTGTATTAAAAAAATTGGAAGATCAGATGTTCCACTTTATCACAGTACTCAATAAAAACATGTCTTGAAATCCTTGCATTCAGTTGAATTACAAAACAAAGAACTTGGAAATGAGAAACAAAGAACTTATAAATAAATGTTATTTCACTATGTGTGCACATTTTGTGCATCACTATGTGTGCTCTATAGGGAATGTAGATATTGAAATAATCACATCATCACTGTGTGCTCTATAGGGAATGTAGATATTGAAATAATCACACATCACTATGTGTGCTCTATAGGGAATGTAGATATTGAAATAATTGTTTTCCATTTTCTGCTACTGAAAGTCAGTACTACAGAACTCTAGGGATAATACCCAAAATCAGCGGCTGATTTGCCTTTGTTAAAAACAATCATTGCTACAGGGCCCTTTAAAAATCTTTGGGAGCCCTTGGGCCTACAATAATTTAGAGGCCCCGTATTTTTATTTTTACTGATCTCTCCCCTCAAGCACAAGTTTAAACACAAGTTATGTTAAAAAAAACAATTTAAACACAAATTTTGTTAAAAAAACTTAACTTCTCATTACTGAGTGACATTCTCACATCAACCAGCAACATTCCATATTATTATGCAATTATGTACAACACATCACTCTGTTATGCAAATTTTTTGCTTGAAGTTTAATCATACATCCTTTTTTGTATGTTTTTTTATTTTATTTTTTGAAAATTTTAATATTAAATAATTTTTAATAACTATCAGGCCCTGGGCCCTTGGGACCCATCCATTAATAGGGTCCTGCCTATATTCATAATTCAACTTAACATATATACAAGTTAAAATAGAGCTCAAAATATCATGCATAGGTTGCACTTCTCCCCATAGTCTGTCACATGGTTTTTAACTATTTTTTTAATTAAAAAAATAAAAAGTAAATCTTCCATTGTTTTCATGATATTTAAACAAGGTAAGATGGCAATTATTTATTTCAATTAATTTAAATCAAAACTGTTTTCTTCTTTTCATCTTCTTCTTTTTTTTTTTTTTTTTTTTTTTTTTTCCCCTTTCTTTCAAATTACGTCTTTCTGACTTTCAAATAAAGACACATAAAGTTTGCAATTTATTTGGTTAATCTGTTTGCTATTTGTGAGTAAATTACAATGCATAAATTTTTAACCTTAATGTATAATTATCCTTAGGCATGAGCACAAGAGGCCCTAAGGAGGTCCAAGGGGACCATGATCCCCCTCAAAATTTTGAAAGGGGTCTCATAGTTTTATATCATAAACTATTTTATTTCCATAAATATATCCAATCTCTGATTTTACCTTTTTTAATTTAACAATATGGGGAATTGTTATACATTTGGGTAAAAAGTTGTCCAAGCCATTATTAGCCCTGCCAACAATGTAATATAAAATCCATTGTACCTATTTGTGAATTGTAGAGTTATAATTTCATTATCATTTGGTATATTATTTACTTACTATTTTGTTTATTATTCTTTGTTATCATTTTTAAAGTAAGTTTTATTCATTTATTAGTAAAATATGTCATATGAAAATAACCTTTTACGGGAAATGCCTATAAATGTAGTAGTCCATCCTCCCCCACTTGTTTTAGACTATTCACATCCTCTGGTTATATTCTTCATTAATAACAAAAATGTAAATGACATCACAAATTAAAATCAGTGAATAAAATTTATGTTAACTATGAGGTACACCATTACCTCATAATGGTGAAGTACAGGGATTTTATGAGCAGTGGAAGCATAAAGACATAAAACTACATTGTTATACAGTAAGAGCAAAACATTGGACTGGAATATAATACTTACTGTTTTAGATTAATTGTTAGGTAATCTAATATCATTTTATAAGTAAGCAATGGATTTTCATTTGAGGACAGACTGACCAAAAGGAAGATCAATAACATATGATTAGGCTGGAAAACAAGTGAATGTACACACATAATATTAAAGAAGGAATATATTAGAGGTGATGGTGCATACATTTTTGTCAGATGTTTATAAACATCTCAAACAATTCAAATAATTTAATATGTCAGAAGATGAAGTTAATATGACCAAGATAAAATTAGTTTTCAGAAATAAGATTTACAAAATTAATATTAAACTAGTGGTGCTACAGAATGGCACAGACTTTCTCATACTAATAGTTTAATAATTTCTTTGGGTTATGCAAGCTTTTCGAATTTGCCCAAGAGCCCAAACTTTATTGCTGATTTATCATTGAAAAAAGATTTTATTCCATGGAAGCTTCTTTTTCTTTCCAAAATTCAAGTAGTTTATTACTTAGTGTAGAGATCACAGAATTTTGAAAACATGCACAGAATTCACTTCTCACCATAGCACATCATACACAGTTTTAACTGTTTTTTGACATTAAAAAAAAATTAAATAAAATAAAAACATTTCAGCTTCCATCTATCGCCATCCAAAGTACATTTTTTTCACATCTGTTCAATTTTTTGGTGTCCTAATGATAAAATGAAAACATTTTAGATTTTACTCAAAGTATTTTTTTTTTTAATTGTAAACTTTCCCCAAAAAGGCTTCATTTCTGCATTGAGGTTGCATTGTGACGATTAGTAATCATATTATTTTGAAGTAATTTTAAATTTAAACTAAAATATTAGATTAAAATAATATTAAAATCTTAGATTAAAATAATTAATTTTACTTCATTATTATTTAATTTTTTTTAATGTCAAAAAAACATTGAAATAAAAACATCTTCTCAGCTTCCATCTATCGCCATCCAAAGTACATTTTTTTCACATCTGTTCAATTTTTTGGTGTCCTAATGATAAACTGAAAACATGACATATTATTCAAAAGTTAATCTCATCCCTTATTGAAAGTTTTGTTGCAAAATTTGGAGCTGTTACTGAGAAAATTTTGTTTGAGCGTTACTGAAAATATACATTTTCACCCAAAACTTTTGAGTTTTCAAGAAACTTCACAAGAAATTATTTAAAGCAATTCTACTTACAAATGCAATAATGTATAAAAATCACTTGTAATATAAATGTTAACGACGTGTGTACTTACATTTTTGTATTTGTGTATTTTTTGAAAAACAAAAGAATATGTGAAAGTGGCATTTATTTCATGTTTTCACTCCATTTGGCACTATCCGTTCAAAAAATTGAAAGAAAAAATTTGCCGCAATTTTGGAGAAATTCTCGTTTTTAATATTTTTTAAAATATTGCCCATATTTTACTCAAATTTTCGCGAAAACTACTACAATTTTCAAAAAATGTGCATGACATTAATGAAAGAAATAATTATAGAGAACAACTTAATATGAAGAAAAAAATCTATTTCCCTTATTATTGTAGTTATTGGAAAACGCCGCAAAAATACAATTTTTTTTTCTTTTACAATTTTCGAAATTTCAGAGAAAACAGTGAAAATAGGACCTTTACATAATTCATATAATTCTTACTATTCTTACCAGAAATTTACAGAAAAAAATTGGAGCAATTTTTGAGAAAATTTTGAAAATGTCCCAGAGGCTTTATATAAGGAACCTCAAATTTTAAATGTTTTTCAAAATCGTAGAGAATTGAGTCATGTCAGATTGTCCAGGGAATATCCATTGTGGACAAAATCCTATGTATGGGGTCAATCCATTTTAAGTGGTCAAGCACCGGTCGCTTGACCATCTTGAAAAAATATTCATATTTTGTACATAAATTTCGTTACGTCTTTGCTATTCAAAAACATCTTTGATTTATTTTTATTGTATCTGGTTTACAAATGGTTTACAAAAAAAATTTTTTGTTTTACGTCTTGCGCCATTTTTCGCGTTTGTAGACATTAACTCTTTTCTAAATTATTCAGCTCCTGGTTGTTCTAGCATTCGAGAATAAAAGGCATTGAATTCAGTATGCTCTAGATTACAAATCTAAATGTTATTTACCTACCTTCTATGTTTTTATTTGAGAAATATTTGCAACGAAATCTATGGAACGCGAATGAACCAAGTTCGATATTCAGAGAGTAATTTATCAAAGAAGGAATTGAATCCAGCCTTAATTTTTTCTGTGCTTTTACACATAACAGTGTAATTACTTTCTGTAAAATATCATTGGTAAGTAACGTACCCCTTAAAAATTACACCTTCTTAAAAATTGGAATGTTGGATTTTTTCCAAAATTTCAACTGTAATATCTCAGTTGGGGGACCAAATAAAAATCTGGAAATTGCATACATACTAGATTGCTATGATACCAAACTTCAGTAAAAAGTTCAATGTTTAGATTTTACTCAAAGTATTTTTTTTTTTTTAAATTGTAAACTTTCCCCAAAAAGACTTCATTTCTGCATTGAGGATGCATTGTGACAAGTAGTAATCATATTATTTTGAAGTAATTTCAAATTTAAACTAAAATATTAGATTAAAATAATATTAAAATCTTAGATTAAAATAATTAATTTTACTTCATTCTTAATAAATATAAAAGTTGCCTAATATATTTTACTTACTTTAAAACAAACTTGACAATTACAACAATCTCGACATCTACGTTTGTGTGGCTTCTACGTTTGTTGGATAGACAGAAGAGCATTTAAATGCAGTTCTCATATTGGATGAAAACACTGATTTTTCGAAAATTGAAAAATTTCAAATTTTTTTGCTATAGAATGAGTGACTATAGAATGGCACAGACTTTCTCGTAGTAAAGTTTTCTAATTTCGTTGGTGTGGACTGGTACGGTACAGTCTTGCCCCTCCTTGCCTGCTGCCATCTATTGCCGCCCAAATTACATTTTTTTTTAAATTTTCGCAACTTTTCGGTTTCCAAATAGTAGAACCCAAATATTAATTTAAGAATAATAAAGAATGCTAAAACCTCGTTCTAAATGGCAAGTTTCATTGAAAAATTTGGAGCTGTTTTTACGAAAATGGCGTTTAGTTAATGTTTAGTTACGAAAATGGCGTTAAATACAAAATTTGAAGCTATTTTTCATAGGAATCTATTGAGTAACCGAAAAACTTCATTTTAAGTCATTTGAAGCACATTCACTCACAAATGCAACAATGTATACAAATCCATTCTAATGTGCAAATTACCGGTGTGAGAGATATTGAAAAAAAAACAATTATTTTATAAACATGAGTACACCAAAATGAACTTTACGTCATTATAAGCAGTGCCATTTCCACTATCCTTTGCTGAAGAAAAAATTTGGAGCGTTTTTTAAAATAGCGTTTGAGCGTTTCTGAAAATGCGTATTTTTGAGGTCATTTTAGCAGAAAACTGTTGAGTTATCGAGAAACTTTACTTGACATTATTTAAAGCACATGTACTCATAAATATAATACTGTGAAGAAGTCGCCTCCAAAGTAAGTATTACCGACGTGAGAGACAAGTAAAAAAATTATATTTTTGTAATTTTTGAAAAAACAAAAGAATAGAGCAATATGGCGTTTATGCCATTGTATAGCGTTTATTTGGCACTAATCCCACCAAAAATTTAAAGAAAAAATTTGAAGCCCTTTTTTGAGAAAATCTTGTTTTGGTAATTTTTTAAAATTGCAAATATAGCACGCACTATTGCATGAAAACTACTAAAATTTTTAAAACATTAACATGACTGTTATGAAACACCTATTTATGGACAACAAATTTCATTTGAAGGAAAAATCTCTATCTTCAATTTTATAGTTGCAGTAAGACGCCCGACAAAATTCAAACTTACGCAATTTTCGAAACTTCAGAGTTAACTGTGAAAATCGGACCTATGCCACCTTTATAAGCGTATTTTACTATATTCTTACAAGAAATTTAAAGAAAAAATTTGGGGACGTTTTTGAGAAAAATTTGAAAATGTCTGGGGGGCTTCATGTAAAGTACCTCCAAATAATAAAGAATGTTTTTCAAAATCTCAAAGCTTCAACTAGAGCCAGATCGACAGGGCTTTGTTCAATTTGGAAAAGATTGTATGCATGGTTTAGGTGCTAGCAGTGTTCACAGCCAGACGGACGGACGGACGGACGTTTTGAAGAAAGGAAGGAAAAATAATAAATAAATAAATAAATAAATAAATAAATAAATAAATAAATAAATAAATAAATAAATAAATAAATAAATAAGTAAATAAATAAATAAATAAATAAATAAATAAATAAATAAATAAATAAATAAATAAATAAATAAATAAATAAATAAATAAATTTAAAAAAACACCCTCTTTCGGTATCAGGGGACCCCAAGACGTGTACTTCCGTTAAAATCTCGAAATCGATTTTCCACAGCATTGCATAACTTTCTCTACAGCATTACATAACTTTCATAACACCTACTCGCGACTGTCTATATTCATCTACTTATTGGAAAATTCTTCCATCTACGAAGCCACTTAAGAGTATATTTCCTCGAAACATGGAGTCTATTTAATTCCAACTTCCACCGTTATATTAATAAAAATTTCCGATTACAATTTAACATTACAATTTTCACGAGACCAAGCTCACAAACTTTAAACTAAAGAAATTCCCGGCTTACTATCATCTACATAGTAACCAGCCTTCGTTGAAAACTCGATCGCACCTCACCAACCATATACGTGTGCTCGCGACGAAATTTTTCTAAAGACTGAATCAATGCGTCCTTCCTGACGACCATCCAACGGTCTCTTCATACTTTCTGCACATAATGTATTCGCGGCCGTGTCTACGTTTGTTGCCCAACATTCTAACATCAAGTATGGAATATTTACCCATATTGATCCGTTGCCCTAACAATGCGTATTCTTTGACTGAAAACGATGCTATGTTCCAACGATAAATGTTGATTTTATTATAAAAAAATGAATTCCAAGGTTCTTGGCTTATCACAATATCTACTTAATCAAAGACAGAAAATATTTGCTGACTGCTTAATAGGCGAAGATCAATTGGGATTTAGAAAGGGTCGCGGCACGATAAATGCCATATTTACCATCAAATAGATCGTAGAAAAAGACGTGATTTAACTTGGAAACTCAGATGGCATTTATTGATATTGAAAAAGTTTTCGACAGCGTAAACAAAGCTAAGTTATGGAGTATACTTATTAGAAGAGGTTTACCTTTCCATCTTATTAATGCCATCAAAAGTCTGTACCAAGGCACGACAGTTGTTATTGATACCGGCAAAAGGTTGGTGGAAGAAGTGAAAAACAAATAAAGGTATTAGACAGGGATGTTGTATTTCTCCAACATTGTTAATTTTATATCTTGACGACATTTTTCACAAATGGAGAGAAGTGGAAGAAAAAGAAGAAGGAGAAGAAAATTAAGTGTAAGAGGAGATTGGTAATTCTACAAGGAATAAAGAGACACAATTTTGGTTCAGATTCAACATACTATTATTATTACTACATACATTTACTCCGGCAAAATATTACAAATTGATATATTGAAAATTTAAATATTTTTGTTCACGTTTAAATGAGTTGATTTTAAAATAAGAAGAAATAGTCTTTAAATAATCTGCATAATTAGGTACAATCCATTTAAAGTAAATTTATGCATAAGTTTTATTTCAACCACATGCTTAATGCACCACATGATCCGTCACAGCTACGTGCGGCACATGCACGACCCTATGCGGGGTCAATGGGTCAACGACCCCCATCTCGATCGGGTTTTTGTCCAGTTTCCATGCTGAGACGTAAATGTACGTTCCCTGGACGTAAATGTAGCTTCACTACGCGCACGTTTTGTTGAGTTTTCCTTTTGCTTCTAGTGGTAGTAGAGTTTAGGGTGAGTTTCTATTTTGTTAGCAATACCGAAAAATCAAATCTGTTCGTTCGTTTACCGTTACAAATAAGTTTCTATAATTCGGCAACGAAAATATCTAGTTTTTGAAATGTTAATCTCTCGCTTTGTATTTTTTTTTCATTATTATTATTATTATTATTATTATTATTATTATTATTATTATTATTATTATTATTATTATTATTATTATTATTATTATTTGTAGCGTCACGGTGGCGGCCGTGAGTGGGAGGAGGAGCGGAAGTATCGCATACCTGCGGGCATGAATAGCTTGGCGCCCCGGCTTTGGGATACATTTAGACAAAGGGGACGCCAGCTTGACCGGGAAGGTCACGTGGTAGACGCGAGCCTCCCTCCTACACCTAGGACGGTCACGTGACGGCTACACTCTGGTATAAAATCGAGCCGACGAGCTCACTCGGGGATTTTGTATTCTGGAAATCTCGCGCGATGCGCAAAACTTTACGCCCAGGCTGGAGCGTGTCGTGCCTATTGCACGGGTGACGAGGTCACGGCAGTGGCGCGGGAGTAGCGTCAGAGGAGGCGGGACCTCCCTAGCTATGTGGAGTATCCACAGGGAAATACAAGTGTGTAGTTTCGGAGCAGAAGTTGGTTATTGTTCATACATGTAAATAAACTTGTACATGTAAATGTCTGTGTGTTTTTCTCCATGACGCCACATTATTATTATTTTTATTTTTCATCTTTCAACTACTAATAGTTAAATTGTTGAGAAAAGATTCTGAAACTCAAGAAAACGTGCGCAGATGATTTTCTCCCCCCAACACATCACATACAGTTTTTTACTAAATAAATAAATAAATATGTGCGACCCCTTTTTTTCTTGTTCTTCGCCTTTCCTGGGTTCGGCATCCGGCGTCGAATGCGAAAGCGCCCGGCGCTCCTCGCGGGCGGCCGGCGCGCCACGGACCCCTCCGCGGCGAGGGAGAGAGCGGGCGGACGTGTTTCCGGGCCGCCGTCCTCGCGGGCGGCGACACTCGGGGCGCGAGAGCCTGGCTCCCTGGTTGACCCTGCCAGGAGATTAGTCTTAAGATTAAGTCATGCATGCCTCAGTACAAACTGTTGTAGAGTGAAACCGCGAATGGCTCATTAAATCGGTTATGGTTCCTTGGACCTAAAATGCCTTCATGAACATTGACATAAAGATGAATTTACAAGGCAATTGAATACGAAGAGGTATTCAGGATTCAATGATGATCAGAAGCGGGGGAGGGGGTGGTGTGGGCAGCTGGGGCAACTTGCGCCAAGTCCCGACTTAATTGGGGGTCCGAATTTATTTTCATTCAAAAGAAATTAAAAAATATATATTTATCTCTAATCTAAATTTAACGCTATAAGATACAAAACAGAAATTAATTCTATCAATTGAGGGAGCAGGGATTCTTATTTAAAATGAGGAATACCCCCCCCCCTGAATAAATTGCCCCAGGCTTCTCGTAAATAACGCTGTAAAACAGTTTTAAAAGTGTTTTCATGTGTTGAAAATTTCTAAATGTTATGCGTAGGTTTGTTCAAATAAGTTCTTGCAGTATCTGGCATTGGACATATCAAAGAATCGTAGAAGCGGATAGTGTTATACTCTCGTTCAAAAAATTTCCAAGACCCAATGGCCATTCATGTTACCTTCATACGGGATATTGTGAAAAGTTATCTCAAGGGTGTGTTCATAGTAACCTATAAATTCGAATGAATATATAAACAGGACGTCAGCAATAATGGGTGACATAAGAGAAGGCAAGATTCGAAAAGCAAATAATATGGGAATGTCAACATAAATGATTACCAAATCATTGCAAAGATTTGTTCTTTAAAACTGAAATCCAATTTACAAGTCAGCTCAAATATTATATTTTTGAAATGACACGCCCATTTTTTATTATTACACAAAAATATTGCCTTTATCTCTTATAAAAGAAACAACTTCAATGATTGAAAATTTCACGCCACATTTTCACACAAACCCAAAGTTAGGATTTTTATTTTTATAGACCAACCTATTGAACATCAATATCATATCATAAGTAACATCATCAAAATTCATTTTAGAATATTTACGTAGTATAAAAATTATAAAAAAAAAACAAACAAAAACATCATTGGTTAGGGAGGCAGCGGTAATACTTTTTGAAGTATAAAATACAATATTTATTCTTAATTATTTTTTATATTTACATGTATTTTCAGGTGTTTATAGATACCTATAATGCACATAACGTCTTTAAACTTTTTACAGACAATGGATAAAAACGAAGAAAAAAATGGCAAAGTATTATTTTATCAGTTTTATTACCATAAATTTTTATATTTTCACACTGTATTGATTCTTTGATGTATATTACACGCTAAAAGACACAAATAGAAGTGTTTGTTGAAGGGAAAAATCACTAAATAACTGGAAGAAACCAGTTCTAAAACGGACGACGGACGCTGAGATAAATAAATACTGACGCTGCTATATATAACACCCAGAAAAGTTCGTTTATCGAAAAGCCCCCCAAATCACTATTGCCCTGGCAAAAACGTTCTCACAAAGAGATAGAATCAGAAAGTTAATTACAATTAGCGAAATTGATATTGGCACTCTCCTAGACGTACTAGAAAAAATATCAGATATTTTCAATAAAAAGCAAGTGAAGTACAATTTAGAAATTATTTCTAATCTTTTGGGTAGGTCGCTTCCAAATTCCACAACAATGGTAGAGCAATATCAACAATCAGATATCTCCTGATCCCCAATGACGTTTCTGAGAAAATACATCACTTTTTGATTGCAGGTATACGAGAGTATACGAGAAACATCAAAAGCTGTCTCGGACGATCATTTCCAGTACTTGAGCCAGTGTGTTCTCACTGACCGTAAACAGAAATTGTTTGTGCTATTTGTGAGTAAGAAAGAGTAAATCTGTAAATCCGTCGTTCAGCCCAGAACCAAGAGCTTGGTGCAATTCCTGGCAAGGCGTCAGACACTGGAGAGAGCGACGGTTGGACGCTCCGTGGTTTTAGAATGATTTCATGTACATCGATATTGTTGCAATATCTTGAAAGTTGAATGTCATTAAAAGAAAAATGTATATTCCTAAGATATTATGAGATCTTTTTCGATTTTCTGGGGGTTGTGGAAACAATGCAACGTAAACACGAGCCGCCACTGGATTTAAATATACTTACCCTTTGTTTCCAGCTAGTAAAATATGGTTGTAAACAACAGTACGTCTTTTGTCATGGGCAGCGAAACAACACTTTTTCGGGCGTTCATGAACTACAATTAACAAAACAATGTTGAATAAAATTTCTGGATAGAAACTACATTCCAATGATAATATAATTTCGTTCTCGGAAAGTAACAAAATTCCACGCCTTAGTAAAACTTCGTTCCAGAGACAATTGTTTCTGGTTAATATATTTCTTCTCACGCACTTCAGAATTTATTTTCATTAGTTTTAGACCTGAGACATACGGCCGTTGCGTTGACGCGGGTCCAGAGGCGGGATTTCGGATCTTTTATTGGGGGGGGGGGATTTGGGCGGAATTATTAATATGGAAATATTTGTTTATATTAATGCTTTAATTTAATTGTGCTGCAATTATACACATTGTTTTCAATTTTGTTAATTATTTAATTGATTATTATTGAATCATTAATTAAACTATTGCTCTACCACTCTCAAAAAAACCTTCCACTGCACATGCCCGAACGTGGCCTCTCTCTCTCCAAAGCTCCTATTTCCCCGCCTGCCTGCGCTTTTTGTCACAACATAGCTCTCTCTCTTTGTCTTTCTCTCGTGGGTCGCGCGGTAATTCAACACTGCGAGTTTGGTGATAACAAACTGATGAGTGAGAAGGATCAGACGGATGACAGCTTACGTGTTTCTACAGTAGGGGTTGTCCAAACGATCAACAGAAAATAAACCATCTCTTGAAGAGTTTCGGTCTCCAGTCCGTTTGACTGTGGCTAGTGAGCAGTGACAGTGTGCTTTACACAGTAGCTGCTGTTATTCACAAAAACCCAATTATTACAAATAAATTCAAAGTATATCCACTGAAAAACGATAGGTCTTTGATCAAATAATCATTGAACATGGCCACATTCCTCTCCGTCTTCCAGCGTACCATCCAGATCTAACTCCAATAGAACTTGTTTGGGGATTTATAAAATGGCGCGAGGCAGCAGAAACAAGTGGTGCATCCTTAAAAGAAAAGGAAACGTTTTGCAGAGAAGCATTTGTACAATACAGTGCTGAACAATGGAAGAAATCTTGCGAGCATGTGTAGGGAATAGAGGTGACAATAATTCGCAATGTGATGGACCAACAAACGATGTATTCATTTCTTTGGACACTTCTGGGAGTGCGAGTTCCTCTTTTGACGAAGAGGGCAGTGATGACGAGTGACGGTCAGCGCGATCGCTGCGTCTTGCAGTCGCCTACGCGCTCCCTTATCGCCGAGAGGGGAAATCTCAGATGCCACAGGGTGAGGGAAGCCTCCGAGACTTTACCAAAGGTACGTCCGCCATGATGTTTTTTTTGCGAGCGGTTCAGCTATAGTTGAATACAGAGGTGTCGATCCTCATTGTTATTTGAACGGTTCTAACTGTTAATTCAACGATGCATTTTTCTCAGTGAATGATATATCAAAATATGTTTATTATTTATTGTGATCACAAATGTTTATACATGACTGCAGGATACATATTTTAAAATCTACACTAGTAAATTCGTTTAATTAAAATGCAATCTTCGGTTTTTAGCAAGATCGAAAGTTTTTATAGTTATTAGTCTATAATAAACGGGAAATACGCTTTCTTTTATAACTCGTGATTTGAGACCCGAAACTTTAATTTCTAAGTAAATAAAAGCAAAATGTAATTGAAAGAGTATTTGGTTAATAAGGGATACTCACAGTAACGTTGGATAATATATATATATATATATATATATATATATATATATATATATATATATATATATATATATATATATATATATAATAATACCGCGCGTTTTATAATACTGGAACTAAAATCCACCAATTTATTACTATCTCGACCTACTGTACTTGATTTTTCTAAGGTGGCGGCTGAGGTGGTGAATTGGCACGATTTTTATCATTCGTTCTGCCGCTAGAGTCGCTTGATGCGGACATCTTGCGCAGGACTGAGAGACTCAAAAAAGTCGTGCCGAATTCATTTATTTATTTATTTATTTATTTATTTATCGGTTTTACGTCAAAAACAGTTAAAAACTGGCAAAGGCGACGTGCTATGGGGAAAAGTGAATTGTGTGCACATTTTCAAAATTTTGGTGATCCCTACACTAAGTCATAGAGGTCACTTAAATTTTGAATTTTTGAAAGGGAGAAAAAAACAAACAAAAAAACTCCCATGTAATAAAATCTATTTTCAAAGATAAACAAGCAATAAATTTTAAATTTTGAAAGGGAGAAAAAAAAACAACAAAAAACTCCATGTAAAAAAATCTATTTTCAAGGGTAAATAAGCAATAAATTTTGAATTTTGAAAGGGAGAAAACAACAACAAAAAAACTCCCATGTAATAAAATCTATTTTCAAAGATAAATAAGCAATAAATTTTGGCTCTTATTACTTCCCGCCGCGACAACATGGAAACGATAATTTGAATAATTGTATTTCCCACTGAATTCTAGAAGACGTGCACAGAAAATGAAGTTACATTTATGTCCAGAAGCAAAAGAAGGGGCCATCTCAGCATTTGCTCAATGGATCAGGGAAACGGACGAAAACCTGATCGAGATGGGGATCATTGACCTGAAGCTGTAGTACAATAGTTGTTACAGGTTGTTTATACTTATTTATACAGTCCAAATGGTAAAATAATGCATTATGTAATATTGTTAAAAATTCCATCTTGGAGATACTACCCTCAGCCACCACGATAGAAAAAAAACAAGTATAACGTACAAAAGAAAGTGCGCCGAAAAACGGGGAATTTTCCACACAAAAACTCTTATTGCCGGGCCCTGGTAATCAAATAGGGGGTAAATACAGTAGCTAAAAATAGGAGGAAATATCCTCTAACATGTGGTGCAGCCAGAATTTGTTTTGTGGTCCTTGATACCGAAAAAATCGATTGACGGCAAACCGTGTCTGTGCTCAAGCGCACAAACCGTTCAGCCGATTTTCTCCAATATTGATATTCCCCAATCGTTCTGGCTGATGTCGCAGCCCCTGGAATTTGAAATCGATATTTTAATTTTGGGTGTCTCTTTCCTCGTACATGAAGCCTCACGTTGAAAACAAAAATTGAAATTTTTTTATTAAACTTTGTCCTCGGATAGGATAATGGAAGCTTAAGAGAATGATGCAAGTCAATTTTTTGTTAAAATCCCTGATTTTTCGAAAATTACGAAAATTCAAATTTTTTTCGGCGTCTTCCTAGAACTATATAATTGAAGATAGATATTTTTCCGACATTAAATCTGTTTCTTAAAGAGATCTTAAAACGTCAGGTTCAACTTTTTGACAATATGAGTATTTTTCGTGTTATTATGCACCAAATATAGAAATTGTTTAAAAATATTTGTCAAAAACCGCTCCAATTTTTTTCTTTAAATTTTATCCCCATATGTAATAAGGGACGATGAAAAATATACTAGTCCCACTTTCGGGCATCACTCTGTTTTCTGAAAAATTGCAAAACGTTAACATTACGAACCTACAAAATTGAATATAGAGATTTTTGCCTTAACAGTCTGTTGTAAAATACCTGATTTTTATAAACATGTACATTTAGCATGTACATACATGTACACTTTTTTGAAAAATCTAGTAGTTTTTGCGTAATTTGCTCTTGAAATTTACCCAATTTCTTAAAAAAATTCTCAGAAACAGCTTCGAATGTTTAATTTTTTTTTCCACGGATGGAGGAAAGGTCGCTTAAAAGAATGATGCAAGAGATTTTTGTCATAAAATCGGAATCATGTTTGTAGAACTAGAAGTTTTTGCGAAATTTCTGCTTGAAATTAATGAAATATACACAGGTGTATACCGCCAACTACGAGCCGCGACAAAAAGCCTCGGAAACAGGAACGGATAAAAATAATTTAAATTAATAATTAATTAAAACTCTATTCTCTAATTTGTATTCTTACTCTGTTCTACAATTTGTGTTCTCAACGAATTGATGTATTTTATTTCAAACAATCCACAAACCTTAATTGAAATTTGCGCAACAATGCCGCAATGGACATTTGAAAAGTTCACTGTTGAACGGCGAGATGGTGGCGGCGATAAGATAAAGCGGTTTTATTTACAGTCATGCTTGAGTTATACGTTTACAAATTAGCCTTCTAGAAATTATTTGAAACCTAATCCACCTCCTTTGTCCGTGCTGTGAGGTATAGGTGTAGAACTGAACGAAAGGACACTTATCAATACATATTTCAGCATTTCACCAGCAATACATTCCATATTAAAGTCTGAAAATTTCAACGAGTGTTAAGTAATATAATAATATTCTGGGGAAATACATCTTATAGCTCTCAGACTTTTAGATTACAAAAAAGAATTGTACGAATAATAACTAAATCCCACCCACGTGATTCTTGTAAGCCTCTCTTCAATTAATCTAGGAATTTCACCATTAGCTTGTCTGTTTATTTACGAATCAGTGTTTTTTGTCAAAAATGATTTGCTTAAGGGCGGGAATATATTTTCAGAAAATGCCGATGTCTATTACCAAAACACTCGACGTAGAAATCATATTCATCAGGTGACAGTATCAACAGCTCATTACAAAAAATTCACATGCAATACATGTACATTATTTTACAACACTTAGCCAGATGACATTAAACGATTAAATTCGATAGACAAGTTTAAATCCCAAGTGAAATCGTTTCTACTGCATAACTGTTTCTATACAATTAGAGACTATACTGAGCATCACAAGGAAAGTAACATTAATTTTAACAGTGATATTTAATGTATTATTTACCATTCGACTGTATAATTCTAAACAATATGTAACAAGTATTGTATCGCAGCTTCTGGGTCAATGACCCCTATCTCGATCAGGTTGTTCGTCCAGTTTCCCTGATCCATTGAGCAAATGCTGAGATGGCCCCTTGTTTTGCTTCTGGACATAAATGGAACTTCATTATCTGTGCACGTCCTCTAGAATTCAGTGGGAAATGCAGTTATTCAAATTATCTTTTCCATGTTGTCGCGGCAGGAAGTATTATTCCGAAGGACAACATGGATAAAAGCCCAAAATTTATTGCTTATTTATCCTTGAAAATAGATATTACATGGGAGGGGTTTTTTCTTCTTCAAAATTTAAGTAGTATATGACTTAGTGTAGGGATCACAGAATTTTGAAAATGTGCACACAATTCACTTTTCCCCATAGCACGTCATACGCAGTTTTAACTGTTTTTTGACGTAAAAAAAAAAAATAAAATAAAAAATACAAAAGTAATGTAGTAGAACGTCGATTATTCTTAGGTCTGCTTTTTGCGTGAACGTTTTGCGAGTTGAAAACTAAACAAGGGTTTCAAAACTTACTTATTTTATATTTTTGCACAATAAACGAGTCCCTTAACGCGCGTCGTAGATTAGCATTGTATCATAAGCGAAACGGCACACGAGCGCTCTTGGCACCGTGCGTTGTTGCCAACGCGCGTTATTTGGACCAAGGTAGCTTGAGTTGTGGGCACAACGCACGTTGTCAAGAGCGCTCGTGAGCCGTTTCACATACGATACAGCGTTAAGTTACTCGCGCGTTAGACTTTATATCTACTAAGACCAACCACGAAATACCTTGTTTTGTTTCTTCTGTCATCCCTGCTTACAAAGATTGGCGTATTTACAGCGAAATTAATTACAAAATAACATTTTTTAAAATATTGTATATTTCCCAATTTGTATACGAAGTTGAATTCCCAGGGCTGCGGTAGTTGGCAGGTTACTTGCACCATGGAGTTATCTCTCCTCTGTGACCTAATGGTATCCATGGCCCTTAAGGCGGCTTTGTGCAGGCGGCAGAGAAGCGGAAGTGAAGAGACTTTGGGTAATTCCAGTGAAAGATGGAAGGGAGAGGATGCTTGCAGGTTATGCCACTTTAATATGTATAATGTGCTTTTTGGGGGTTATTTAATTCATCTACTTTTCACATGGAAATTTACTTAATGTGTATTATTCTTCTATCCTTCTCTTTAGAAACTTGCATGAGCTGCCACCAGCACATACTCCACTCTCATGTCAATGTAGCCCAATGCTTGTTTCATTTAAGGGATTAGGGAAGGATTAAGGTTCAAAGGTGAAACTGGAGGAATTGGGTGTCCCAATGCCCCAAATACATCTAAAACATCCATTTCTTACATGTGATGGAACCCACAGCCCTGGTGACCTTTTACTGAGGAGCATCTGTCTCAAGCCCCTACACCAATGGGTCAACCAATTTTCCATTTAATGAATTCTTGGATTTAAAATAAAATTAAACTAAGCACAGGCTCTTTGAAGGTCATGAAAAAATTAATGTTTGCCTAATAAAAAATATTCCTCAAAAAACAAACATACACGAAGTAGAAGATAGGAAATTAAAAAAAAATACTAGTAACATTCATAGATTTATCCTTTTGGGGATAAATTGCTAATATATTTTCTGTATTGTTTTAAAAAAAGCAAAATAGTAACAAAGTTAAATGTACACAGTCTGGAGATCACTTTTCTTCCTTACATTTTTCAAAATTTTAAATTCTTGAACAGATAGGTCATCATTGCAGAAACAGACAATTCTCATTGCAACAAATAAAGAACATGGGCTGTGACTAACAAATAACAATATTCAACAAGAGCTAGTCTGAAACATGAAGGATTAGTGACAACTAACAGTTGGTTGTTACACAGAACACCAAACTGCCTAAACAGCTCTATTGTTGAGGGTAAGACTGAAGCACAGTGGAAGCAATGGTAACTTTCCCATTACCATCACTGCCCTTACCCTGTGTCACTACCAGGGTATACTACATAAACCTGAACAAACATTTAGGCAACATGGGAGTGGCCAGCTATTGAACTACTGTGCAGTGAAATTTAACATCCAGTACACAGATAGCTAGATGGAAAAAAGTAAATTGCACAGTTTAAGACATTAATTTTTATGATTTTCTTTGAGTCAGAGTTTTTTTACTGTTAAAGATATGCATAATAGAACAATTGATTTCTCCCAAGATGATGCCTGCAGTTCAAACACAGAAATCAACATTTCAAATACAAAGGGAATCCAATCTTATGATGGGGATCTTTAACAAACTACATTTTCAATTTTCAACACAGTGGAATGTCGTCAGAGGCTACTGTGGAGCCAAAGCTACTCTCTCTTGAAAAGGTGGGCAAGGAGTCCTATCATCGAGATTCTCTTGCAATTCTATTTTCACGTTCAAGCGCACAGCAGTTATTCAATACCATCTCCAAAAAATATGCACTTATTAAAAATACTCATTTCTCTGTATGTATCCCTGTTCACAGGCGCAATGCAAAATTATATAGTTAGTCCACCTGGACATACTGCAGTGTTTTCGCTGATGGAGAGCAGAGGAAGGCAGACAGATTTAGACTTTTCAAGGAATTAACTGTCAACCTTCCTTGGGGCAGAGCTGCTGATCAGCCAACCCCTTTTGTCCCACAAGTCTACTCCCTTCCCACAAAACATGCACCAGGCACTAACAAGGAAACTCCTCCAATACAGTTTCAGGGGTGCAGAAGTGGGAAACAAATAAGCATTGATATCTGAAGACTCAATCCCAGACAGACACAGGTATACAAGAATAGTTCTTCATAAACAGGTTTTCAAAAATGGTTTCTCCACTGTTACACAAATCATTTCTAGGACTGCAACCTATTACACATTTCAACCACGAGTTAAAATGGAAGAAACAAGGAAGTAGTATAACTATGTAACAACATGCAAAAACACATATCATTCATTTCATGCAGGCAAATTTGATGTTAACAATGACACCAAACAATGTTTCTGTTGTAACAATTTTCTCTCTTTATTGAATGTATTATTCTTATCCGAGTTTGTCTAAACTATCTTCACAAATAACCTTCTTGGGAAATAAATAACTTAAAATTTCATATTATCATTATTCCTCGATACTCAAGTGTTCAAAAATACTTCCACTGCTAAATAAAATCACAATTTACCAAAATTTCTCTTGATAATATATCAATTGTTGGGGAGAATAGCATTATGCTATCTCGCAAATGCACATGGGAAAAAAATATCCTAATCTTAATAGTGATAATAATCAGAAATAAATAAAACATGTCCAAACAAAATACTGTATTTTTCAAATCAGAATTTGTAATGTTACTGAATGTATTACAGCACAAATGTAAATGGCAAATAAATAAAGAAACACAATATTGCTTAGCCTATTATATCTGAATTTCAATATATAAAATGTGACGCAGTACCTTTACCATTGTGAATTTGATTCAAGTAAATGAATTTCCTGATCACATTTCCTTTGAAAGTTTATTACAAAGGTATAAGAGATGCTAGTTATTAAAGAAACATTGTTAGATATCTTTTCAAGTCACAGTACAGTACATACACATACATACTAGGGAGAAAATTTCCAGTTGTATTTAAGAAACATTCACAATAGCAAGAAATACAACCACACTGCAAATTCACATTCAAAAAGTATACTAACACAATATCAAACAAACAGTTTTGAAGTTCTACTAAGAAAAATTTTCTCATATATTTTGACTGATATACAAGGAAAGGGCATTCATTATACATTACAGTAGTAGTAGTAGCAGCAGCAACAATAAGAATTAAAATACTGATAAAATAAGGCACTTGTAAATATACATATCTATTATTAAGAATTGTCGGACAGGAATAAGAGGAACCCACTGAGCACACCACGTCTGAAACTGTCACGTAAACTCTTTACAATGTTTGAGGACAGAGCACAAAGATAATATTTTTGCTGTGGGACTCCTCATGTGACATGAGAGAGCCTAAGAGACATCCTCCAAGCAACAGCCTTTGAACGACAATTCCAGTCAATTTTTCAACTTGCAGCACCATCTTTGAAAAATGATTAGTGCTTGGACAGTCTTGTATTGTTACTTGACAATTGAACAGTTCAGTTATTGAAATTTTAGTTTCTCATTGTTCATCATTATTCACAATAAACGAATGAATCAGAGAAATTCATGTGTATACATTCTTAACTCTTTCAATGGTCCTCCTTATTCCGTTCAGATTGTAATAAAAAAAATTTAAAAAAAATGATCCCTTCCCAGTCAACACAAGCTACAAGCATACAGGAAGGCACCATAGAGTGCAACAAGTGGGGTTTTATTTATCCCACTTCAACCCATGCATTCATTTCTTCCTTTTGTTTTTGTTTCAGACCTACCATTGACACAGCTGCACAGCAGTATGTAAAGCTTATCTTTTTTTTAAAAAAAAATTAAAAAACCATCACTCCTTTGCAAACATAGTTTGCTGAGTTTTCCACCTAGGTTTAGAGGTCTTTTCACTTTCATTACACACAACCAACCTTTGCAGTCTCTGCCCCAAAGGTGCAATTTTAATGCATTACTTACAAAATTTCTGCACCCATAACTCATACACAATCTGAATTGTTCATCAAAATAGATTGAACATCACACTTTCAACAATATCAATTTGGACTTTGTGGTCAGACTAATGATTTTACGTACACAGATGTACAAATTAAAACGTGTACTAAATCTTCCGTGAATGTTAAGATTTAACAAGTGTTCAGAATTTTACCATTTGAGACTTGACCCTCAATCCATATTAATAAATAGAAAACTCACCTCAGAAATGTTTAAATCTTAAGAATTCAACCACACATCTGCAAGCAATACAGATGTTAGCAGCAAAAAAGTCATGCCTCTGAAAGAATGTAGGTTATTCCCAGAGGATGTAGGTCCCTGAACCATGTAACAATGAATTTTCAAAGAAGATACATTTGCTACTTGAAAGAAGAATGAATCATTTCTGAGTGAAGTTTTCCCTTGGAATCTCTTAGAAACTATTGTGCCAGAATGACTGAGCAAGCTGTTCATTGCTGGGCAGCAACTACAGGGCAACGTTTTGCAGAATGAACATGAGAAGTGCACTGAGACCCGCAGCCACAGGCAGGGTTAGCACCCACGCAGAGATGATGTTCCTAGACACAAAGAGCAAATCATGTTAATGCAGGCTGTTTTCAGAAAATAAAAAATGTGTTAGAAATGAAATATAATGTATTCTTTGCTATTAAGTTCACTAATGTACATGTGTACAAAAAGGATCTACATATTTAACCCTGAGAGACTTTTTTGGTGCCCAATGTACAACATGAGCCTATGAAGCTAATAAATTTAAATTATAACTATAGTATATGTAATTAACTATTTAGCTGATGACTACATAGTAGATGTTCATGTTGTACTAGGCTACTTCTTTTATCATTCCTCTTTCTGCTTGTTCTTCTTGAAAATTTTTGTTCATTATCTGTTTCACAATTTTGAACAGACTACATCTGATTCGACCAGAAGGAAGGAACTAATGTAAAACGGTAGGAAATGAGACAGTAACTGTAAGACAATATTTTCTGGTCACATCAACAAAATTCTAGATATAATAAATATAACGTCAACAATTGCACAATTAAATTAAAACAAGCTCAAAATAAGTCAAACTTCTTGATAAAACTACACATTTGGAAGCATTCTGATAGAGATATTTTGTTTTGGTTTCAGTTCTAAGGATTAGATCTAAAATGATTACGCAAGTTCTATCAAAATGTGACTACTGTTGCTTGGATCAATAAACACTACATGATTACACATCTCTGAATGCTGTGTGCAATGCTAAATTTCACTTTGAATGGGTTGTAGAAATGAATTGCAGTTCTCCTGAGCCAGTCCCGGATTTTTAACCTTTGTCTTGGTGTCCCGACAAATCATTTTGGGATGCTAAAAGTCCTGAGTTTTAACAAATACAATAGGGTTTGATATTTTGTGTTATTTTAAATTTGATATTTTCTGATATTTTGTTTTGAATTTCCTGATAAACTATTGGTCAACCAGACAACAATTCCATAGAAAGATTTGTCATATTATTTGTATCATTCCATTTGTTCATCTGTTTCGTAAGGGGTGATAAGTTATTCAATTCCAATAATAATAATAATAATAATAATAATAATAATAATAATAATAATAAAAGCAAAAAAATGCTACAGAAAGAGAGAAAGTCAGTTTTCAGTGACCATTTAAAGGAGGACAATGACAAACAGACTACGTCATAGACAAAGTGAAATGAGACTCCAATTTCTTCCTTCAAATTTCTTTCCTATACGTATCGAGGGGTGGTACAATGCTATTAAATTTTTCCCTTCTTGCCCTTACAAAAGAAGAGAAAGCATTGTAACCCTGCACTGAAAAACATCAAATTTACAACAGAAATACTCACTGGTAACAAAAAGTACATAAATCATGTTCCTATATTAGAAAATTACTTCCTCTTAACATGTGGTGTAACCAGAATTCATGTTTTGTGGGTCCTTAAAAAAATCGATTGATGGCAAAATGTCTCTTTGTCTTTCTCTTTCTAGTAAAAATTAAAAAGTAAGAAAACTCAGTAACAAAGTAAAATTAGAAGTAAAGAAACAAAATTTCTTAGAATTAAAAAAATTATTCATTTGTAAATTGAATATAAGTAAGGAAATTTATGAACCAAAATTATATACATAAAAAATGAATTCAAAAATAAAATTAATAATACGACTTTAGCCAAACAAATTTAAATTAAGAATACACGACGATTTCAAAACCAATACTCATGAATGAAATGAAAGTTTGGATAATGGAAAGTAGGGATTGGCAAAGACTGGAGGCAGATGAGATTTCTACACCTTACAGGAGTGATTGTGGAAAAAGTGAAAATATTAAAGAAAGGCCTAAAACAAAGAATGCAGTAAAAGAAATAAAGGAAATTCAGAGGAAATGGTTTTCTCACATTAATAGAATGTAGCAAGAAAAATTCTCAAAGGCAGCATTGAAGTATAAACTACTAGAACAAAAAGATGTCGGGAAACCGCAAAAGAAATGGATAATGCTCACGATGAAATTTATGTAGTTGATGCAAATGAACTTTTATTAACAAGTATTGAAACTAATCTCTAATAATTTTACCAGAATTTTCAATTAACTCAAAAACATGAGAAAACTAGCCTGAAAATACTTACTTGAATAATTTCCAATTCACTCCCTCTTTACTGGAAGATGCCCATCCTACAAAAACCACTGAACCAACTTTGCAATGTGTGGTGGAAATTGGCAGACCAATTTGGGATGCAAGCAATACTGTAAATGCTGCTCCAATCTCAATAGTAAAACCCCTGAAAAAAGTAAAACAATGTTTTATCTTACAAATACATTCCCGTAGTTACACAAACACCTCAATTGATTAAAAGAACAAAAACCATGCATAACTTTCTTATTTTATTAATGTGTATTTGTTTATTTATTAATATTATTTGTAATTTTATTAATATGTATATTATTTTATTAATATGTATTTGTAGTGCAGACTCTAGAGAACTATTTAAATTAAATGTCTGTCATTTTTTAATTCCTTATAGATCTTCTACATCTAGAAAACTGATCATGAATTTTCTATTAACCTCATTTAAACAGTTTTTGCTCTATCTTTTAAAGATTTTATTAATAATACACAATTTGTCTGGTTTTACTCCATTTAAAATATTTTTATTAGTCTGACTAGGCAGTCTCTTTACATAGTTTTATGTAAAGTACATAGTTTTAGTGTAAATAAACCACAGAGCAATAGCCAAAAACAAAAGGAGACAAAGTTTTAATCCAAAAAACTGTGCAAAACTCATGTGTTACATTTAGTTGCCATAATACCTCCCAATGGTCATTTTCTGACCTGTAATACTTTAAACTTAATTACCTTAACCTAACACCTTTACCAGCAATGTTTTAGCATTTTTTATGAAATACATAGGAATTTTATTTAAACATTTTTTCATGCACATGTATGTGTGTGTATTAATACATTATTCTGTACAATAAAAGGTTTCCTTAGAATCATTCCAAACATCCAAAAAAATGAGTAAATGTGCCTTAACACAAACTTGTAACATTCCCAAGTTTCCAATTTAATTAATAATACTTACGTGGAAGCTGTGATCTTGGTGAGATCTTCACCAATAGTCTGAATTACACGTCTGCCCCATATCCATAAACCAACAGCAATACCAACACCTCCGTATAACAGAATGTAAAGAGGTGATTCTGATTTCTGAGCCACAGAGCCTTCAGTGTAAATGAGCCACAGAGCAATAAGGGGTCCAATAGCATTGCTGAAAAAGTAGTCACAATAGGAAAAAATCAGAAAAATAAAAAAATAAGAATTATTCTCTTATTAGCAATAAAGAAGAGTGAGAAATAATAATAATAATCATAATAATGATAAGAAGAAGAAGGAGACAAAGAAGATGAAGAAGAAAAAGGAGAAGGAGATGAAGATGAAGAAGAAAAGGGAGGAGATGAAGAAGATGAAGAAGAAGGAGACGAAGGAGACGATGATGAATGAGATGAAGACGAAGAAGAGGAGGAAGATGGAGAAAAAGAGGCACTTTTTAAGCAAGAGATAATATATCTTGTAAAAGCATAATATTGATTACAGAACCAAACTACTAAGTTCTAGGAATGATTTTTAATTTTAAGTATACCTTCAATGCCAAGTGTAATGCTATGTGAAGGAGACTGTAAAACTAATAGAAAATAGAAGCAAAGTAATGAAATTTCTTCAGTCATCCATTAACACAACTTACTTTCTTTTGAAAATGATTAAGCCAATTGTTCAATTAAACACAGCAAAATTAATGCTCAAAACCGAATCTTTTATTGAAATATGAAATCAATTTTTATACCAACCTAACATCATTTCCACCATGAGCAAATGCACCAAATGTTGCAGTAAGAATTTGGAGGGAAGAGAAAAGTTTCTTTATGGCATGTGGTTCATCAGCATCACCTTCTTCTAAAGTCAACTGTCCCACTTCAACATCTGGTTTCTAAAACAAAATTGAAAATATATTACTAAAAAAATATCAAGTTAAACATTACTTTTACAATACACACTGGAATTTTCTGTTGTTCATACCTGAGCTCTAAATATTATCTATTGAAGGAATTGATATGGTTGAGGTTATTGATGAATAAAAATGCTATTCATGATTTCAACTTACCACAGGTTCAGGTGTTCGCTCCTTGATTAATGGTACAGCACTACTGTTTGGTGAAAGACCTGAAAACAAATGTCATGTCCTCATATAAATAAAATAATATTTTAAGGCCTTTAATGTCAATTTGTAATAGTAAGCAGGGTTGCTTGGGCCATTCTTTGCCTATTCCAAACATTTTTTGATAATTAGGATCTGGAGGTTTATCCCCCCCTCTTTTTTTTCTTTTTTTATTTATAAAATAATATAGGGGCACGTACTTTTATAATTTTGATCATTCCACTTCAAATTAAATAAATATGTCATTTACAAATTACAATTGTGTGGAAGAATGAGTAAACAGACTGCAACAATTAAAGAATATATTGTTACATTTCTACAAAACTTTAACCCACAGAAATTCAACACAATTCAAAACATGCAAAATTAAAAAACAATATAAAAAATGGAAAAGTATTTGGATCAGAAGAAAGACAATTTAATGGGGGTCTATTACATCTTCCCTAATTACAATCTTTACAAGCAAATGCAAACTTCCGTCTCAACAGAAGTGTTTAACATCTGCAGCTTCCCCTTGCAAGGAGTCTAAATCAGGCTTATTAAAGAATGTGGATGAATTTCAAGATGGGGTAACATCTCAACACATGATAATCCTTGCTTATCATACTAAAGCCAATTGAAGAAATTAATCAAATAAATTATACAAGTTTTTTTTTAAAATTTCCATCAGGATTTTAAAAAAAAAATTGTTCTATTTTCTCAAGTCTCATGTAAATTTTTTAATGAATAGTAAAAATGAAATATCTGTGTCTTGCCATCACAATTGAAATAATGCACAAGAGCTTCTGAATTCGGAAGCATGGGACAAAACAGGTAAAAATCTATAACATCCTAGTCCTAATGATAATATTGTGAAAATCATAATCTTCTTAACTCAATAACCTCGGTATTAAGTTAAGAGTGAACATATTTCATGGAAACTAGTAAAATTTTAAATTAAGAGATCCTTACCCATTGCAGGTGTAGCATTCCCTGATGGAGGAAGTGCTGGAGTCAAGTTTGTCTGAGCAGGTGCAGATGTCACTCCAGGAGTCGGGAGAGTAGTTCCATTTCCATTGACAGCAGCTTCCTAAAATGACAAGGCAACTTTAATACATTTCCAGAACCTTAGCAACTGTTAACTGAAACAGCAACAAATAATTGAAATTGATTGACATTAATTAATAACATTGATTGGAAATAATTGAAAAACATTGATAGAAAAGATCACTTTCACAAGATTATTCTAAATAGTATTGACAAATATTTAAAAGGGCAGAGGTCTTGAAAAGAAGCTTTATGAGAGATTTTAATAAAAACAAAATGTGAAAATGAATTTATGAATAGTGGAAATTATGCCCATTACAATGCACACAGGACCTAATGGACATGAGCTGAGAATAAATAGATCCCACCCCACTAATTCTCACCTTAGCAAGGCTATTGTTAATGAACCCATTTGTTTTTGTGCCATTAACAAGAGGAGGATGGTTAACCCCATTGGTTCCAATGGTTGGTGGAGTGGTGGAATCCACAACAGATGTTGGTTCCAAAGCAGCTGGACCAATTTCTCCTTTTGGGCGCTTCACATCTTCTATTGACATGGCCCGTGAGGGTCGTGGACTGGCGTCCCGAGAAGATTCTGCCAAGGAAAACTTATGAATATTGACACCAGCGGGTAAAGGTTTTTCCATGCACTTAAGCTTTGCAGTTTATAATTGTCTCGATGTGTTTCTGTATTCAAAAGCCTTCACAAAGCCATTACATCCACAGTGTAGAAGCATGACTCGTGAAGATTAAAAGCACAGGCAGTATATGCATAATATGCATGATGCCAATGCAAAAGTTATAACATATACACATCACACAAATGCTTTCTAAACTCTTAATTAATAGTTATGACATGCTTTCTCAGTCTCTCACAACAACAAATAACATGCATACAAACTGTGACAGATTGTGTTTGGTCTGGAAATAATACTAATACTACAAAAGACAACACAGATACATAAAAGATAATTTTACCATTGTTAGAAACACTCACCGATGACAAAGCATAATGAAAACCAAAAAAAATAAAATAAAAATAAAATCATCTTGCTAATAAAAATATCTTCTATTACATGCCACACACGTTGCAAAAGTGCTTTCTTAGTGCATGCTTGTTGAACAACAATAACAAGTGCAACATTCTTTGAAGTCCATGCCCAATGTCTCTTCTCAAATTTTTCAAAGTGTATTCAGGAGCACAAACCATGTATGGGTTTGGGACACTTGGAGCAAGAAAAGAACGAATGATAAAGAGCAGGGAGCAAGAAACAAATGAGCAAACGCTACCGGTCCGAGGTGCAGAGCGAAAGTCCTCGGTCACCACGTAAACTCCTGTGGACAGAGCACACAGCTGCATGGGGTGGCAGGGCGGGGTTCAGCCCAGCCCTGCAGCACACCTTTTGGTTCATAGAGCCATTTTAATAAATCACATTTTTAAATATTTTTTTGTAAAGCAATGTTGATAGAGCATTAGCTGTAATTACAATACTCAAAAGTTTTTTTTCAATTCTAACATAAAACACTAATATATCTGTCTAATTATATTACAGTAAATTAGAGAAGTCATATTGTTGACAATCAATAAAATTGTATCTTAAAATCCCTGCCCATGCTGAAGAGCTTGGCAGCTTGGTAAAATATTTTTTCATTACCAGTCAATTACAGCTAATTGGTATATAAGGATTATAATTTTTAACTGTTAATGAAAATTTAAGAGGAAACATTTTATAACAAAAGCTTTTCATTCTGCAGACAAGGGAGAACAAGAAAATACTTCAATGTTAAATATGGTTTGTTTATTATAATGAAGGTCATTTACACACCTTCATTCTTGGAAAAATGTTCTACTTTTTATTTTACAGGATTGAAATTAGTTATTGGAAGTTAAAGCTTTTTTTTAACAGAGAAAAAGGAAACTTTTATTTGGTTTTGTTATACTGTTAGGTTTTTACCCCCAATGGTTTCCAAGATAAGATGGAAAATAAATAGAATTAGTAGGAAATGATAGAAATACAGAAGGTTATGTTTTTGTTAGTGTATTAAACAGTATGAAGACAGAAACAAGAAAGCATTTAATCATGCTTATGACCATCTTTTCAACCACACACATGGTTAATTCCAAGGACATTTCAAAACAAATGTAAAAGTTAATATCTAACTAAAGGAAATTTAAGTTAGCTTTTGTTAAATTGTTAAAAAGGAAGCTGCCAAACCCACGCAAGTGAGTAGTCACCCTGCTCCCAACCCTTGGAGAGAGCGAGATCAGCCAGAGACATCATTTGTTAGATCCTAATTTTTTATGCATTCACAAACATTTATATTTAATCAAAGACAGAAAGAGATCAGAAGAAGTCAGGTAAAATTAATAAACAATCTTTATGAAACCACAAACATCAGCATTTTGGCCAATATTTACAGAAACACATTCAAAACAGTTTAAGTAATAGTGCAGTCACTTCAGTTTATATATTTACAAAGTCAATATGAAATTCAAGAAAATCAGAAAGTAATTTCTTAAAATTAAAATTGAATTTATATTTAATTTTTATGCTGCAGGCACAAACATTTTTTTAAGTTAATGATAGTACAAGTAATATTTTATATTTGCAGTTAAATATTAGTAATTAATAAGAATGTTTAAATCAAAGTTAATTATAGAAATTCAAAGTAGCAACAGCACTGGAGTAATTTAACAGTGCTGAAGCCACCAACCAAAAGAGCATGCAGGCAGAAGAGGCCCTGTTACCTGTGGAATCCCCGAAGGTAAAGCACACCCCTTGACCTTGCTTGTCCCTGTGCATTTGGACTGAAACACAGAGCAATGGGATGAGTTGTGAAGAGCTGGCACACAGGGCCAAGATGACTGCAGGCAGCTGCTTAGTCGCCTGATTCTTCCAAGCAATTCACTGTTTGGCCAAGCACTGCACTCAGAACATGGACAGGCAGTCTTGTTACAGGGAAATAAACTCTACCCCATCCATGTCCTGAGTGGGCTACCTAAGTGACGATGCAAGGAGCAGAACCAAGAATAGCCCTGTACTGAAACACCAACTGAGCACAACACCACACTGTCATGCGGAAATATCAGCCAGCTTTTTAGGGGAGCAATGAAGACATGGGCATCACAACAAGTGCCGTGTGATACTACTAAAAGCCAAAAGATCAATGTCAGACGCTCGTTCTTTCCCAAATTTTCTGTAAATGTGAAATATCAACATTAGATGGTTTTATTTTTGAGTATTTAAAGGATTGTTAGTGAGAAAGGGAGAATTTTTTTGTTGCATTTACAGGTTTACACACCATATCATTTTTTAATGAAATATTAAGTTTAAAGGGAGAACAGTTTTAGTTATTTGTTACAGCAAAGTAGTCCACAACAAACCACAAAAAGATTGTAGACAATATAGTTTTGAAAAAATTAAAGCAACAGTTTTTCATGCTTTATAGAAGTAGTATAATCAAAATAAGTTTTATTCCCTTATTTATTTACTTTACTAGTCTCTCAGGAATTCTTTGCCTGGACAAAACTACACAATTGTAAACTCGGCTATAAAATTGTAGTGAACCGTGTTGATTATTCATGTCTGCACTCAATTGCACTTTGATACTTCCAACATCATTAATATTCAGATCTTTTTCTTTATTAGTATTGTATCTATGGAAAGAATAAAATTATACCTAAATAATCACAGTACTCTCAATTCAATTCACAGTTTTAACACAAACTTTTGAGAAAGTATATTAGTGCACAATTTATCTATTCAGCTCTGCAAACCAAGATGAGAAATTCTTGGGAAAGATAAGAGTGTCACCAAAATGGGTGCACACTATGTCAAAAATGTGTTACTCATACTAGCACACTAATGACTACTGAACGTTTATACTCATAAGTACCGACTTCTCAATTAACTAAACGACCTTTACTTTCAGTATCTGAGCATTTATAATTTTTTTTCTGTGACACACAATCAAAGTTATGTTTATTTTTACTTATGTTTTATTATTCCCAATTGTATCTCACAATTGATCTATAATTTTTAAAAGGAACCAAACCATCTCAAAGTCTGAATTCAATATGTTAATAAGTCGGCACATATGTCAATAATCTAAAGGGCCTAGAAACTCAGACTACTAAAGCAGCAGACATGATTGTCTATGTGCACTCTACAAGTCCAGGCAGGACTACTATATACAGCAGGAACAAAAACACTCAAGTCAAGTTCCACCTCAAATACACCTCCTCTTCATGCTACTACATCAGCTTATACTTTTAAACATAAAATAAAAATTCAATTAAAAATTATAAGTTAAAGCTGTATTATGAGTTTATATTGATATTACTTGATTTACTTGATTTGCAATCTCAGACATTTTAGCCATAACAATATTTATAGAAATTACTTATTTTCTTTAGTTTCAGATTTTTCTATTACCCTGGATACCTTTCACATGCTAATAACAATTTGTTTGTAATTACATCTTCATTGTACCGTACATTACTTAAACCTTACATTAAAAGTTTAAATATAATGAATAAATGTGAGAATTTTGCAATAAATTTCTCTATAATTTACAGTTTAATTCAAATAATACTGTAACCATTTTTTTGATGAAATTTCCCTCCATTCTTATTTTCTGAATTGCTTACTTTCTGAATTGGAAAAGTAATACTTAAAATTTTCATCCATTTTATGATGACATTTGATCATGATTTCATTTGACATGATCATGATCATATGATCATGATCATTTAATCATTTGACACATGATCATGACATTTTACTTTCCAAAATTACCTTCATATGGAATTCGTGGTATTGCTCTAGATTGGTTATGTTCGTACCTTAAACAACGATCTCAGAGAGTTGAAATACCTTACTGGAATGATGGAACATTACGTACGCACCTTTCCCACTCTTTGCCTCATTCCATGTGGAGTTCCTCAAGGATCGATTTTAGGCCCTATTCTGTTCCTACTTTACGTAAACGATATGCCCTCGGCGATTCGAAACGGAAGAACGGTTCTCTTTGCGGATGATACGAACATCCTTTGCAATAAAGCAACCGTAAATAGTACAATATCAGATGTTTCAAATTGGTTCCGAAATAACAAATTAATAGTAAACGAAAAGAAAACGGTTTTAATGCAGTTTTCCATTTCAAATAAACAATTCTGTGCCCCATTGAAAATGAACGGTGTACCATTGACTGATGTTAAGGCAACAAAATTTTTAGGTCTCTAATTCAAGTCAAACCTTAAATGGAACGTCCATTTAAATGAATTGAACACAAAATTAAGTTCATTATGCTACGCGTTCAGAATTCTTGCAAATTCAGTCAGCCTTCATACTGCTCGTTGTGTATACTTCGCGAATGTTCATTCCCGCCTGAGATATGGCATAATATTCTGGGGAAATACATCTTATAGCTCCCAGACTTTTAGATTACAAAAACGAATTGTACGAATAATAACCAAATCCCACCCACGTGATTCATGTAAGCCTCTCTTCATTAATCTAGGAATTCTACCATTACCGTGTCTTTTTATTTACGAATCAGTGGTTTTTGTAAAAAATGACTTGCTTAAGGGCGGGAATATATTTTCAGAAAATGCCGAAGTCTATTACTATAACACTCGACGTAGAAATCATATTCATCAGGTGACAGTATCAACAGCTCATTACAAAAAATTCACATACAATACATGTACATTATTTTACAACACTTTGCCAGATGACATTAAACGATTAAATTCAATAGAAAAGTTTAAATCCCAAGTGAAATCGTTTCTGCTGCATAACTGTTTCTATACAATTAGAGACTATACTGAGCATCACAAGAAAAGTAACATTAATTTTAACAATGATACATAATGCAATATTTACCATTTGGACTGTATAAATGAGTATAAACAACCTGTAACAACTATTGTAACACAGCTTCCGGGTCAATGACCCCCATCTCGATCAGGTTTTCGTCCAGTTTCCCTGATCCATTGAGCAAATGCTGAGATGGCCCCTTGTTTTGCTTCTGGACATAAATGTAACTTCATTTTCTGTGCACGTCTTCTAGAATTCAGTGGAAAATACAATTATTCAAATTATCGTGTCCATGTTGTCGCGGCAGGAAGTAATAAGAGCCAAAATTTATTGCTTATTTATGTTGAAAATAGATTTTAATACATGGGAGTTTTTTTTGTTGTTTTTTTCTCCCTTTCAAAATTCAAAATTTATTGCTTATTCACCCTTGAAAATAGATTTTTTCTACATGGGAGTTTTTTTGTTTTTTTTCTTCCTTTCAAAATTTATTGCTTGTTTATCCTTGAAAATAGATTTTATTACATGGGAGTTTTTTTTTTGTTTTTTTTCTCCCTTTCAAAAATTCAAAATTTAAGTAGTATATGACTTAGTGTAGGGATCACAGAATTTTGAAAATGTGCACACAATTCACTTTTCCCCATAGCACGTCATACGCAGTTTCTAACTGTTTTTTTGACGAAAATAAATAAATAAATAAATAAATAAATAGATATCCTGGTCTTCACGGAAACATGGCTCTACAAGGACATTTTAAATTCGGAATTGAACCTCTACAATCATATTATCTACCGGTTGGATCGCAGTGCCACTACTAGCGAGTTCAAAAGGGGAGGAGGAGTGATGATTGCTATCCACCGTAATTATTGTAGTACATTGGTAATTACTGTTCATGAGAATATTGAACAGCTTTTTGTTTTCGTTAAATTGAAGTCTACCTTGTTAATTGTATGTACGGTTTATTTTTCCTAAATTCCCCGTTAGAATTATATATAGATTTTACATCTGAAGTTGAGCGTATTTTTTAATTGTATCCGACAGGTAAATTTATAATTACAGGTGACTTTAATTTACCAAATACAGTATAGTTTAATGATGAAAACGGCACTCATTGTGATTATTCAAATGCATCTAATATTGATATTCAAATTAGCTCAATACTCTCCCAAACTGTTAATTATTTACACTTAATTCAAGTCAACGATATTTTTAACTTGAACGATAGAATTTTAGATTTTTTATTTTTTTGTGATTCCAATTACCAAATTGTAAAATCAAATTCTCAAATTACTAGTCGATGATCATCATCCTGCCCTTGAATGTACTTTCTCAATTGCTGATGGTATAATTTCACTTCTTGTTACTGAAAACTGATTTGATTTCAAACATGCTGACTATCCCTCTATTAATAATGCTCTGATACACTTTTATTGGCCTTTTTTATTTTCAAACAAGTCATTGGAACATTGTCTACAACTCTTCTCTATTCGATTGTATGTAATTATTCAGATTTATGTACCCAAATATATTATTACACCATCAACTTTTCCACCTTGGTTTTCTAAAGAGCTGATTCATTTATTGAAAGAAAAAGCAGATGCCCGTATTAAATATAAAAAATCTTTCTTGGATGAAGATTATATCATATTTTCAAATCTTTGTAGAAATTGTAAAAATAAGGCATGTATGGATTACACAAATTATGTAAATAAAATTGAACACACTCTACAGAAAGATACAAAACCGTTTTGGAAATATTCTAATTTTATCAGAGGTGTAAATGGTATTCCAAACTTGATGTATCTTGAAAATTAAACTCCCAAAACTCCATTACAAATAGTTAACCTGTTTGCTGATTACTTTGAATCTGTTTATAAACCTGATGACAATGATATCGATTTGGACCCTCTCTACTTATTTAACACACACTTAAATCTTTGTCAGTTGACTGTTACTCAAATGGACATTTTTAGAACTATAAGCAAATTGAAGAATACAAGTTATCCTGGTCCAGATGGAATTCCTGCTACTTTTTTGAAAAATTGTAAAACAAATCTGACACCAATAATTCACTACCATTTTTCTACATCCCTTAGTTTCCATCTCAAGGCTTATTTCCATCTCAGTGGAAAAAAAGTTACGTTATACCAATCTATAAATCGGGAGATAGTGTGTTCAAAGCTTTTGATTCTCTTAACCATAAAATTTTGATTCGAAAATTATTTAACTTTGGTATTTGTGGTAAACTACAGTAATGGCTTGGTGATTATATTCATGATAGAACACAGAATGTGAAGTATAAAACTTTCATATTGAGGGACATTCATGTTACGTCTGGTGTTCCACAAAGATCCCATCTTGGACCATTGCTCTTTTTATTGTTTATAAACGATTTGAAACAAGTACTGATAAATTGTAAATTTTGTTATTTACAGATGACTTGAAAACGTATTGTGAAATTACAAAAGTGGAAAACTGTCATGTATTTCATGCTGATTTGCAGGCAGTAGCTGACTGGTGTACTAAAAACATTCTTGACCTGAATAAGAGAAAATGTAAATATATGTCTTTTGGTAGATCATAAACTCTGCTTGATTTCAGTTACAAAATAGACGATTATTCACTTGAACGAGTTACTGAATTTAATGATCTTGGTGTGATTTATGATCCCAAATTGAGTTTTATATATCATTACGACTATGTTATATCGAAAGCATATAAAACTCTAAAATATAAAACTAATATAAAAGTCTCAAGCGGAAGCTATAATTTTGAAAGACTTTAACTAAATAATAAAATTGTAAATTTATTGTAATTGGGCATTGCCTGTATATATATACTTGATCAATCAAAAATCCTTTGGTCTGGCGATCCTTTGGTCTGAGATCGCTTCGACACTACTGCCTTAACGATCTCGGCCACCAGATCGGCATGCTTTCTTTGTGGGCACCAAATGATGGATAAGGATATTCAATAATGGAAAAACTGTGTCAGAAACTAGATATATTTATTGATTTGACAATTTATAGATAACACGGATGACAATAACATAAATAATGAATGTCAACTTGCGAGAGGCACATAATTTAAAGATCAATCATCTTCAAAAATTTGTAACCTTGATTGGCATATTCTTGTTTCTTTTTTCAAAATAAAAGAGTGGTAATCTATAAATACATATGTACATGGAAGAAACTAACACACATAGATTAATATTAAACATTAATTTTTAAAATGTAAATAAAGAAAAGAAAAATGAAGCTGTTTTGAAGATGTTGCACAATAGACATAATACGACACATGATGATGATCAAATGACATCATGTTAAAGTGATTTTATACAAATTAACTATAAAGTATACAGAGAATCTGAGAACTTAGGGTAGTCATGTTCATTTGGCATTTTTATATAGGTCTTGATGATTTTACAGATATCATCTGCTTCCAACTTGAATGCAAAAAAGAGCCAAATACGAAAGTTCATTTATGGCAAGACGTATAAAATCACTTGCAGACAAATAAGACAATACTACCTTTGTCTGTTTCCATCACACTGACATTTTTATATGATTAAGTTATAAAGTGATGCAAGACATGTCCCCAAAACTTCAAAATATTTAATATTTGTATCCTTAACATAACAACACATGTATATTGTTTATAGTTTATGTACACACATCAGATCATTTACAACAGTAGCATTGCAGGGCGGAAGAATTTGTTTATACTGAGAATTAAGTCATTCTGCATTGTCCACATGTCTCTAGTAATGTACTTTCCCATTCTCTCATTAAGCCATTCAAAGGAATTCCCCAAAGCAAAAATGATGATTACCAAAAGCAGTTTTGGAGAGAAATTGCATTTTAGGATATATAACAATGGGGGAATAAGTTTTTAAAATGAAAATAATTTCATGTGAAGTTTGCATTAAGAAGAATTCTTATTCACATTATTCCTCGTTAATGCTGGAAGACATAATATTATAGTGTGCAATTCCTCTGCCCTGAATTTGTCTTCAATCTTCTAGATTCTTTTGGATGCACATCACTTTCTCACATCTGGTAAGTTGTTGATCAACTTTACTCTGATATTATTCTGTTTGCAACTATAAGTATGGAGGAAGTTAACTTCTTTATACTAGAGAATTTTTGTGTTCTGAAAGAATTCTGGTCCCACTCAATATTTGAGAATAACAGCAAGACATTTTACAACAAATGTTGGATTTTTCTTATAGCCAGCATCGGCAATAATAAATATAATTTTTCTGTACCTTGTACAACTTAGGGGACACAACTTAATGATTTGATAAATTAACAGAGCAGATGAAGCTTGAAAGTAATATCCAATTTTGCTTAATTTTCTTACCCCCATATTTTATTTTTATATCCTTCTTTTTATATGGAAAGTAACTGATTACTTGGCAGTCATTTATTATAAAACACTTTCAAACAAACAAAAAATTAAATGCATAGGATATTATTCACATGTTTGAGTATTCAACACAGAATCTGTGGAAAATTCTTTTATTGAATTGTAGATTTAAATTCTATATCAGTAGAAAAACAATGCATGCATCAGCATCAAAGGTAGACAACACTCTCAAAGACATCAGATACTAAATATTTAATATCTGATAAAATAAGTTAAATTGAGAGGATAGAAAGAATGAATATAAACTGTTTAATTTAGGGATTGCATTTATGCTTTTGCTGATCCCATTAATGGCAATGAATGTGCCATATTCTGAGCTGAATTTTCATATTGCTTTTTCTTCTTCTTTGTAATGTAGATAGTATTTGTATAAAAGTAGTCTTGGATATCGTTTAAACTTACTTTGTGTGTTTCTGGTAAGAAAAGCCAAACAAATACAGTTCCAAAAAGAGAATTGGCTGCAAAAAACCACTGAACACCATGAGGCCCTCCAAAGATGAGAAGAAGACTACGATATGACCACACTGCTCCAAACATTATAAGATGTGCTACAGAAATGACAATTCCATGTGCTATGCCTCTAATTTCTGTAGGAAAAAGTTCTGCAGTCATTGTCCATGGAATGTTGAGGAATCCAATCATACTTGTGCAGACGTAGAGGAGAACGCAGGCCACAGGGACCCAAGCACCGTGCTCGCCACCTACCACATTCAAAATTTACTTTACCTTTAAGAAGTTGCTAATTCTAATAAATCTTTGTGCCCTGGGACAGGTCAAAGGAAGTAGGAGGAAGGGTAAGAGTCAACATTTTTGAAAAAGGACTTGTTGAAGTGTATAATAATTAAGCATGTTTCTTTGCTTGTTTTTTTTGTGTGATTTGTTAGTAATTTATTTATACATTTTTTAATTTATTGTGACACAAACCGTTAAAAACTGTGTTGTGTACTATGAGGAGAAATACTGAAGCAAAAGAGATTTTAGTATACGATATCTTCATTTCTTTTATGTTTATTTGTGTACTACGAAAAATATTTGAAACCTGTTTTAACAATCCTAAGAAGTTCTGGCAAATTGTTATCAAAGTTACAATGCCATTCTAAATAAAAACTCAAGATTAGTGTTAGGAAAACACTTTCAAATAATTGTAATGGATTAATTATATTTAAAAAATCAATAAATTTTGATTAATTGATCGAAAAGTCACAATTAATCAGAATAAATAATTCTTCTGTAGGATGGTAATAACATCTGTACATTTTTGGCATGATTTTAAGGAGGATAAAAATGAAGGCAAATGGGGATACATTGTTTGGATTGTCTTCTTCATCCGTTATTGAATGTTGAAGCATTAAATGTAACATATTCGACGTATATTTTCCTAAATTTAGTGCTTTCCATTATGTTTACATTTCACTAAATTATTCATAAACATGTTAAAACCCTTACATGCGTTACACACGCTTGATGTTACACTTCAAATTATAATGATCAACCAAAACGCACCTCATATCTAACGTAGCCTACACACGTAAATAAAACCATGGAAATCACCTGGAGCCCTGATTCGAGCATTAGGTGCAGCTGAATTGAGTTAATAATAATAATAATAATAATAATAATAATAATAATAATAATATAATAATAATAATACCAATAATAATAATAATAATAATAATAATAATAATAATAATAATAATAATAATAATAATAATAATAATACCAATAACAATATGATGGCTGATCCGGAAGCAGAGATCCCTAAAGCAATAGTGTGATCTCGGACGGAAGGATGGCGGGCTCGGGTCCCGCCTCGGGTATGGGTGTGTTTGCGTATGTCTGTATGTGTGTGTCGTCCATTCATCCTTCATTATCATCATCAATAATTGTCACGTTTCTGTTCAAAAGGTTGGCTGTGTCGGTAGCTTAGTGGTCACAGCATCTGGGCGTATACCAGAAGGCCCGAGTTCCAATTTCGGTCGGGGCGACCAATTCTTTGAAATAATTTGATTTTTATGATCATTGCGTATCCCATCCCCCCAGAACTAGCAACCGTGAGGGATAAAAATTCAGCAGAATGCTTATCCCCACGAAAAGGAGTCGCTTACGCTTGCCGCGGGATAAATGGGACTGAGCCTCGGTAAGTGCAGGTGTGTGTCCGCGTGGCCCTAGACGGCCAATTCGCGACCGGGGGTGTTATGCTTTAAATTATAACTAGTAACCGAAATGCACACTGATATCTATTAAACGTACACACGTAATAAAATCATGGAAATCGCCCAGACCACTGATTCGCGCAATAAGTGACTGAATTGAGTTAATAGTAGTAGTAATAATAATAATAATAATAATAATAATAATAATAATAATAATAATAATAATAATAATAATAATAATAATAATAATAATAATAATAATAATAATAATTTTTCGTTTTTGCGAGGGAAACTGTAATGATTCTAATGAACTCAGGAGGGTGCGCACTCCTGTGTAGTGTGGCGTTCTCCCACTAAAAGCACGAATCCTTTTTTTCCGTAGACGTGGGAACAATTCCGGGACCGCTTTCGTATTACTTCGGATTGGCGTTTTGTCGTTTGCCCTCGGGGGCTTATCTCGTTGTATTGCCTCGGCGTTGTGCCCATTCAAGTTGTTATTGGCCTGGGATGTCTTCTAGTTTCTTGGTGCGGAGTACCTTTTCCACGTAGATAGTTATCTCACCCCACTTTCTTCGCTGGTAAGCATGATGTCAATGATGCTACAGCTCCAATTCGAACTTCTAATGGCCTTCTGTCGGCTGCCCATCTCTCGCAAAGAATGGGTACCCAGCTTCCTCTGTTTATGTGTGGCAAAAACACGCCTTCATTCTTCTTCTACCTTCTTCATCCGACGGAGATATGTGTGAAAATATGTGATCGGTGAGAAACAGGTTAGATGAAAGGAGACTTTCCCGTGCTTAACGCCCAATCCAAGGAGATATGAGGGTTGCGCCTTCCTCACCCTCAGAGCCCCGAGGGTTGCGCGTCCATCTTCCTCTGCTTTCGTTTTCCCAGGTGTTCTGCCAGAGCTCCATTGTGAAGGCTTTGTCTTCTGTATGCGTTCGTCAGTTTCCCAATTCAGTCTTCGTCTGGTGAATGAGTTTCCTCTCCTGAGCAAGAAGGTGAAAGGGCGTGACTCCAGCTACTACCAGTACTGCAGATTCGGACACGGTTCTATAGGAGCAGGCAATTCTCAGTGCTCCTTCCCTCTCAAACGTCGCCTGTGGTGTTCCTTTGCGAATGTGTCTGCCCATATCGCAGATCCATCCAGCATAATGGAGTGCGCCACAGAGTGGAGTAGACGCCGCTTCATCGGTCTTGGTCCGCCTACGTTGGCCATCAGCTTGCTCAGGGATCCGGTCACGTGTGAAGCCTTACCGCTGCCTGTCACCGAAGGTGTTTCATGTCAACCTTGAGGCCAAGTTTTTAGTTTTTATTTATTTAGTCAAAAACTGTATGTGACGTATGGGGGAGAAAATCATCTGCGCACGCTTTCTTGAGTTTCAGAATCTCTTGCCAATTTAATCCCTTTCCAATTTAACTATTAATAGTTGAAAGATAAAAAATAGTAGTAGTAATAATAATAATAATAATAATAATAATAATAAATTAAAAAAGCGAGAGATTAAAATTTCAAAAACTAGATATTTTCGTTGCCGAATTATAGAAAACTCATTTGTAACGATAAACGAATGAACAGATTTGATTTTTATCTATTGCTAACAAAATAGAAACTCACCCTCAGGGCTACTACCACTACAAGCAAAAGGAAAGCTCAACAAAACGTGCGCGTAAAGAAACTACATTTACGTCCAGAAGCAAATCAAGGGATCATCTCAGCATTCGCTCAATGGATCAGGGAAACTGGACAAAAACCCGATCGAGATGGGGGCCATTGACCCGGAAGCTGAAGTACATTACTTGTTACAGGCATTTGTCTTTTTTAAAAATTATACAATGTAAATGTAAACAAATTCATTATACTATATCATTGTTTTGTTAAAGTAAACATTATTTTTCTTTTTGACGATCAAGTATTTCTCAGACGGCTTTGTTCGGAAGACCGCGGTATCGACGATCATGGGAATCAGCGTCAGGATCTGCTTTCTTGTGAGAAGGACGAGTGCTGTCTTTTCCGCAGCAAGGCCAAGCCCGTGATCCTCCATCCATGTTACGACGCGTCTCATCACCTGGTTAAGCTTCCACTGGAGTTCCGTCATCGTGCTCGCCCGAATGACGGCTGCAATGTCGTCGGCGTGCCCTGTCCGGGCAGTGTCTTCTGGCATTTCCATCTGAAGTATGCCGACACAGGAGACGTTCCATTAATCTGGTCCCAGTATCGATCGGGGCGCTCCTCCCGCCGTAACGTGTCTGTTGCGGCGACCGGCTGCGGTGCTATAGACTAGTTCCCTCTCCCTCGAGTCGTCACTGAGGATTCGTAGGATGTAGCGGGGTACCTTAAACGTCTTCTCCAGGGCCATCACGATATCCGTCATTTAGCCGCGTTGAAATCGCCCCGCACGTCTAGTGTTGCTAACAGCACTGTTTAGCGTGAGTGGTGGTTTACATGCCGTATGTCTTCAACAGCTTCCACTACAACTTTGGCTGCGTCCGCAGTAGGTCGCCCAGTCCTGAAACCGTTTTGTCTGCCCGATAGGTTTCTACCAGCGCGAATCGCCATCAGCAGGCGTGGTTTGAGCAACTTTTCGAGCAGCTTCCCGGCGTGTGGAGCAAACAGAGATAGGACGATAGTAGATGGAGTCCATCCTTACCCTTGTAGGACTAGGAGCTGCTTCTTCCGTCGCTTAGGCAGGTCTTTTGCATGTTAAGCAGGAAATTCGGGCATTCTCTCGCCGCTGTTTGTAGGACTTCTGCTGATATACGATCAGGCCCTGGGGTCTTCCTGTTGTGGAGGCTGGTGGTTGCTTGTCTGAGTTCTCGTTCTTCGAAGGGCGAGATATCTGTACTATCAGCTGCGTGTTTGTTCGGTAGCCTAAGCGGGTGTCTGAGGAACTATGCGTCAACAATGAGGCGCATGGAATCAGCGCCGAGGTTTCCCTTCGGTATTAGCTGCCTGAGTTTTCGGCTGACTATCTTGTAGCCCTGTCCCCGTGGATCTCTGTTGACTTCGCCGATGAGGGCCTTCCAGTACTGAGATTTGCAGTACTGAGATCAATCGTCCTTCTCAATTTCTTTTTGGTATCCTTGTCTTGGGCGGACAGCAGCGCAGACTCAGGTCGCAGTCTTGCTCTCTGGGCTCGTCGTTGGAGCTTGAGAGAGTTTTTATTCAGCTCCGCTCTCTCTTCCAATACTGTCCGTCTGCATTTCCGGGGTTGCGTCTTACGGGGCGTTGATGCGTCGCAGGCCTTGTGCAGGACGAGCATTTTTTCTTCCACAAGCGCTGATTAATACATCGGACTAACTATTAATACATCAGATCATTAATACATCGGACTATACGCTATTATTTTCTATAGCAACCATACTTTTGCCTCTTCCACCACGCGGCGCCGTCGTAGTCCAACACCGTGCTGGTCCAATATCAGATCCCACATGTGGCAGCACATGTAACAGCACAATAGTGATTAACTCGCTCTTTATCCAAACAAAGCCTCTACCGGATCCGTGTCTTTCTACAGGGACCTTGGCGGGGTCAACGATTCATACAGCCGCGGTGCCTAGGGTGTCACAGTACCATCCTGGGCCATCCCTCTTTCGATATGTTTCGCTGATGATCATTCCCGTGGTCCCTTGTTCCATCGCCAGGTGGTTTAGAAGTTGTCAGCTGTTCGGCTTCTCTTCGTATTTGCCTGCATGAGTTTTCTCATCGTTTGGCTGCTTTCTTTAGAGCTCGTCTCTACACTTGGCACGCCCCGAGTCCGGAACGTGTTGTGGCGTGCGTGTGGTGCGATCCCTTCGTCGGCGCACAAGACGCATTTCGAGATCTCGCTGTGCCTGCGTGGGCCTAGTGCCCGGCCTCGCCGCATCTGCGGCAGGTGTTCATTCGATCCGGGCCTCGGCAGACTCGTGAGAAGTGCATTCGCCTGGTGTTGGTCGGAGAAACCACGGAAAACTACCGATCACAGCAGCCGGCCGCTAGAATTCTCCTCCAGACAGCGACTGCATTCGACCTAGATGAAAAGCTAGAGTCGAAAGTCCTGTCGCCGTCAGGACTCGAACCTAGGACCTCCCGGCCAGAGGCGTTGCAGTGACATCAGTTGATGCACTGAGCTCCCGGTATATTTTTCGATTGCTGGGCTGTAGTTAAAAAATGAAAACCATTTTTACCATTTTCTTGCCTTTAAATAACCTTAGCTTGAAATCTATTTTGAAAATGACTGCAACAGTTCTGTGCATTTCGTAGTGTTTATTATACATTTGTATACATTGTTGTAGCACCCAGTAATACTTTGACTTTGGAATGTAGTTACAAATTATCATGTTTTTAAAGCTTTATAATCGTTTGTATAATTATATCACATGCTAAGAAAATATTTGGTTTTTGGCAGTTCATAAGAAATCGTCGACACAAAACTCTCTAAGTGTGCTACTAGTGGATAGAGAATCACACCCCAGTCCTACACCGAACATATTTCAGAAAGAAAAAATAGACGTTTGCAGATAATGACCTAGAAAAGAGAATATTCGCAACACACATTAGAATCGTGCCCAACTCGGAAGCGATGCGTCCCAGACCTTTTGCTCCAGGTGTACGTATCCCATAGGGATACGCTGTTTTGAGGACAGGAAAATTCTGACAGATAACTTGTTTCCGGAGTCGGGTTGATTACAGATGGGCAATTGAGGGACAGTCGGGTGCAGGTGAATGGTAGATAGGGGACAATTGGGAAACGAAGGGGGCCGGTTCGAACCGAACTATATTCCAAGACATTATTCTACAAAATAAGACCTTTTTGAACGTTCTTTTATGATTTTGCAGATTTAGTCCTTTTGGGTGCCCCCACTCCATGGTATTGTGTGGTCTGACAAGTGCAGAAGCCGAAATCAACGTAAAATTAAATTGAAAGGAAAATACCTCTCTCGCACAGTATAGGGTAAGACACATTTCGGGAGATGGGCGATCGCAGTTGGGTACTAGTTTAAATCACTTTTCAGTTTTCATAAAATTATTCTTTACAAAGTGCAGAATATTCTCACGTGTGCAAGTCGTGTTTATTTATACGTATTATTTATACGTATGCAAGAATAAATACTTAGGTAAGGGCAAAACCAACTTTTTCTCTAGTCTGAAACGACTACAGATGTGAGAGCATAGGCTTCCGCGCCCGTTGTCAGTAACTTTATACTTGATTGACCAGCAGACCCGCGTCTTAACACAGTTGCCAACGATTACTCTTGGAGGAAGGTCGCAGGTGCCCAGGACGCGGCGTCTTCCGAACAGCCAAGCAATTAATTTTTTTCATTCAAAATTCAAGCAGTATATGACTTAGTGTAGGGATCACAGAATTTTGAAAATGTGCACAGAATTCACTTTTCACCATAGCACGTCATACGCAGTTTGAACTATTTTTTGACGTAAAAGAAATAAATAAAAAAATAAGTAACAACAGATGTCTTAGCTTTTTTGACTACAATCGGGCAATTAAAAACATCACAACGATTTGAGAGGAAGTTATGAGATGCGTGCCTACGCTAAGATTCAGTTAAACAGTTCTTGTAAATCAGAGCCTCACCTGATCCATGTCATTTCCTCACATGTCCCCCACTTAGCCCGAATTGATTTCTAATAAACCATCAAAAACTGACAGCTTTCCTAGGCGTATGATACACTTATACAAATTATTATAAAGCTTTAAAAACATAATTATTTGTAACTACATTCCTAAGTCGAAATATTGCTGCTTGACACCAACAATATATACAAATATATAATAAACACTAATTAATGCACAGAACTGATGCAGTCCTTTTCAAGATGCATTTAAAGTCAAGGTGATATAAGGGCGGGAAAATTGTAAAAATGGTTTTTATTTTTTTAACTACAGCCCAGCAGTCGATAAAAGCTAAAAAAATTCACAATTTGTGTTTTATGGGAAACTTTTTGCGATTTTTTCGAGTCAGTTCGAAGGTTCTAAGACGCAGTAAAAAATTTTTTTGTTATTTTGTTCACGATTATTTTGCGTTTGAATTCAGCTTTGAGAAAATATCCATAAATATTTTTCTGATAGTATAAATTATTTTCTTATTTTTCATATTTTTTCAATCAAATAGTGTTAAGTTGATGAAAATAATTAAAATTAAAAAATTGGATTTTTGATAGTAAAAGGGAGTGTTTAGTGGGACGGTGGGGCTAAGAAACATTTCAATAATTGTATTTCTATGTTAGAGTTATAGTGTAATTTTTCATATGTCATTTGGTTTAGGGGAACTTTTTAACATCTTATTCGGGGGTATCCTTTGTATTCAAATATTCTAAAAGAAATTTACAAATTAATACATCAGAGGAGAGACAAGCTGATGTTTGGCTATTCCGACCTAATGCTCAGCCATGGCACCATTGCGGAAATAAAATGCTTCATTTACAGCTGATGTCACTGGGAACGAAATTATATCTCTGTCGTGGCGTCATGAATTGTGAATAACGAAACTGAATCTTGAATAAAACACCTGGATAGAAACCAAACTCCCATGATGTTACAGTTTCGTTCCTGGAACGAAACTAAATTCCCAGCCACCGTAAAGTTTCGTTCCAGAGGCAGTTTTGTTATTGGTCAGTAGATTTCTTATACTTCGGATTTTAGTTTCGTTACGTACTTTAGTTTTTGTGCACAAAAACTGTAATGAAATACCTAAATTCGCTTAGTTTGGTTTCAGTATCCATCCTGGATCTGTACATCAGAATGATCTACCCGTATTTGGTAGGATTGGTCTGAAGTTAAGGAGAAAAAATTCCTGAAACATTGTCTTAGTGTTAACGTACATATTTTTAAATTCATATTAAATTTGCCATTCTATTAACATTATTAACATTAGAAAACCTTTTAAGAAATTAGTTTCATGAAATGTAAGAAAATGTGTAAGTTACATTTTGATGGATGTTTTACAAGCTGCAAATGACTGTTTAAGTATGACAAGGGACCGAACAAAGTTATTAACGACGTTAAATACTTTTAAAAGATCTGAAAATATTCCAAATTTTCATTTTGATATAGTGATGAAGCGGCATCTTTAAAGAAAATATGGCGTTTCCCGTAGACTACGATTTTCTCCATGTTGAAAAATCTGAAAACGATTCTAATTTACTGAGAAAGGGTTTCCATTCGAAAAGCTTTTTAATATTTTTGACAAAATTGACCATAAGCAAATTAGCTGGTAATGTTGAGTTTAATTTTTATTTTTTAAGAGAGACCTAATCTTAGCTGTTTCGCAGTTACCTGGAAATATTCCGGCGCATAAGGATGCATTATTTACGCGTTTGTATGGCAGTGGGTATGTTAACGGTGTATGGGTAATGGCGCATCCACATGTCTTTAACAAACAAAGCGGAAATTCATCTAAATCGCTATAATATTTATCTTTTAGTTTCACAAAGTATTTCGAGAATTTCAAGGAGTTTCAGAAACAATGATTCAGTTGGATTTTTGAAACGTCTAATTTTTTTGCTTTAGGCCCCTTATGAGATCAACAGCAATTTTCAAAAATATTAGTTGAAGAAAGAAGCAAATGTTGCAGAATCGTTCACTTATCTGTCCCTATCTTTTTAAAACAATATGTTCTACAAGTATTGTGTTTTAGTAGTATTGTTCAATATTCCACATTGCTTTTTGTTTGTTGTTCGAGTTCAAAGAGTATCCAGATGTTTCTCGATTTTAGTATGCCTTATGATCTTCCTTAACAATGATTTGTATTTTAGGAAGTAGATGTGCAAATCATGAGATACGTTATCCTGTAAAGAAATGAACTAAAGAATATATTTGGTTTTACATAATTTTCGAATCTCTCATGGTATCCAAATATTGCATTTACGTTAATATTAAAATTTTTCTTTTTAAGGCAAAAGCGAAAGTGAAGTGAATGAGCCGAAAACCATGAGTAGTGTCATTTGTATAACATTGTAAACCGCATATAAGGCGAGTTTTTTTCCGCATTTGACAAGATTCCGCATGACACACGTCCAGCTTAGACCAAGTGATGAATTAGAATATAATTTAAAACAATAATGAAGACTCGTGAATGGGGCCCCCTTGGCCATCAATCCGGGTCCGAGGGCAGGGGCAGGGCAGGGGGCAGGGCTGGGGCAGGGCAGGAGGCAGGGCAGGAGGCAGGGGCAGGGGCAGGGAGAGGAGGCAGGGCAGGCAGGGCAGGAGGCAGGGCAGGCAGGGCAGGAGGCAGGGCAGGAGCAGGAGGCAGGGCAGGAGGCAGGGCAGGAGGCAGAGGCAGGAGGCAGGGCAGGAGGCAGGGCAGGAGGCCAGGAGGCAGGGCAGGGCAGGGCAGAGGCTGGGCTGGGGGCTGGGCTGGGCAGGGGAGGGCAGGGCAGGGAGGCTGGGCAGGGGGAGGGCAGGGGCCTGGGCAGGGGGCTGGGCAGAGGGCTGGGCAAGGGGGGGCTGGGCAGGGGGCTGGGCAGGGGAGCTGGGCAGGGGGCTGGGCAGGGGCTGGGCAGGGGCTGGGCAGGGGGAGGCTGGAGCGAGGAGGCAGGGCAGGAGGCAGGGCAGGAGGCAGGGCAGGAGGCAGGGCAGGAGGCAGGGCAGGGGGCTGGGCTGGGGGCTGGGCTGGGGGCTGGGCAGGGGGCAGGGCAGGGGGCAGGGCAGGGGGCAGGGCAGGGGGCTGGGCAGGGGGCTGGGCAGGGGGCAGGGCAGGGGGCAGGGCTGGGGGCAGGGCCTTACCGTTGCGCAGGTACATGGTGAAGTAGCCGGAGACGCCCATGCAGGCGGCCATGCCCAGGCCGCTCACCATGCACAGCGGGCGGCGGCCGAAGCGCTTGAGCAGCCCCGTGTTGCACAGGCTCATGGAGAAGCGCGCGGCGCCCACCAGCACCGTGGCCAGCCGCGGGTCGAACGACGACCCCACGTCCTGCAAGCACGCGCCCACCGCTGCGCTTAGCACTGCTGCTTCTACAAGTGGTTTTCATGCTCGATTCTTATATAATTTTAGTTTTTCCCCTTCAGGCAGGAATTTTGTGGGATATTCATTTGATGTTATTTATAACTTTTTATAAAATCAGTAACTATCTATCCAACTCTAAATAATATACTTCTAATTCTGACTTTCCTCAAACTAGTAGAGAGTGGTTCTTGGGCATATTTTGCATCTGGTTCATCTCTCTAGTATTGTTTTATCTAAAACAAGTTTCATATTTTCTTACGTTGCTTGAAGACCAGCGGTCTGCTCTACAGGTATTGATAGACGTTCATTGCCATTTTGTAGCAGAACAGCATTCAAACTTTTTTTTGGAGGAGCCTATGAACAATCGCCACCAGTCTGGCAGTGTTAATGCCCAAGAGTTTCCGTAACAGAACAAATTTCATTACAGAAAAAATACCATTTTTCAGAGAAACAGCCTTTGAAATCATTATGGCGTCTACGATATTTATATAATCTTACTGTTTTTTATCATTCATCTTTTTATCTTCTCATTATTTTTGTTTAGTAGAGCCCAATATTCGAGTTCGGAAGTTCAAAATTCAGCTTGTTGTTTAGACGGGTTTAAATCACGAAGGAGGTCATTAAGACCTTGTTGACTGGGAATGTGCGTTACTAATGGATAGCTACTGTCTTCATAGGTAGGATAATTTTTAAAATCTGAATCATTTTCAGTTTGAGGTAGGTCAGATTCAGAGTTATAGCAAAGTCACACCTGCATGTACTGGTACAGGAAACCCTCACATTTTCCTCTCGCCCCTCCAAATCATGGGAATTGCAAATGGTGTGTTCCATTTTTCCACCTAGTAAAAAAAGTGTAACAGATGAAAAACGGCATATATTTGAATTCCAGCTATTTTCAAAATCACTAACTTGACAGCCAAATTAGTTTTTTATTTAAAGTCGCATCAATATATAGGTCATTAGCGACCACTACTGATTTTAACGTTATGGGTAACTATGAACTAAATGAAATATGTTGGTGATAAGGGAGTGAAAGGATGAACAAAAACACAACCATGCCCAAGGCGGGATTCGAACCCGCGGTCCTTAGGTCCGAAATCGCTACGGTACTACTGCCTCTCGGCCACCGAATCGATAAAGTAAAGTTGATAACTTTTTCACAAGAAGCGGGAAATTTTGCCTCTGAGACATGAATATCAGCTCCCCACAAATAAAGCAGAAATTATCTGCACGATTCAAACACTTTCTTGGCACGATGAAAAAACAAAACATTACAACACAACGTTCACAATGCATTTCGAAACAGAAAAGAAGGAAATATTTTCCTAGTGATATTCGTGCTAACATGCTCAAAAACAAATTTTTGAAAAATTGTACATGGCCTTATTTCAAGACCTATCTTTAAGGAACAGATTGTATTAAGGGAAAAATCTCTATCTTTAATATTTTATTTGTAGGAAGACGCGGAAAAAAACTTTTGAAGTTTTTCCGTTTTCGAAAAATCAGAGTTTTCAACTAACATGAGACCTGCGCCATTCTCATAAACGTTCTTTACAATATCCAACAACAAAATTTAATCAAAAACGAGGGTCCCATTATTTAGAAAATTTTGAAAATGTACCAGGAGCTTCATGTACAGTACCCCCCCCCCACCAAATACAAATATCGGTTTCAAGAGGCCGCGACATCAGCCAGATCGATTGGGGAATATCAATTTTGGAGAAAATCAGCTGAACGGTTTACCCGCTAGCGTTGTTCACGGACGGACGGACGGACGTTTTGCCATTGTTCGATGTTTCGGTATCACGGTACCACATAACATGGATTCTGGCTACACCACGTGTTAGAGGATTTTTTTCTAAATTTAGCAACTGGATTTATCCACTTGCATTAGCCCTGGTAACGAAAAAGGGGATAAATCCAGTTGCTAAATTAAAAAAAAAAAATCCTCTAACACGTGGTGTAGTCAGAATCCATGTTTTGTGGTACCGTGATAGCGAAAAGTCGAACGACGGCAAAACGTCTGTCTGTGAAGGACGCTAGCAAGTAAACCGTTCAGCCGATTTTCTCTAAAATTGATATTCCCCAATCGATCTGACTGATGTCGTGGCCTCTTGAAACCGATATTTGTATTTGGTGGGGGGGGGGGTACTCTACATGAAGCCCCTGGGATAATTATGCAAATAAACCTCGTCAGTCTGTGCACACCACAGTGTACTCAGAAAGCGTAAGATGCAGGAATCTAAGCCTTCTAAGGGTGACGACACAAAGATGGCCACCTGCACCAAGGGCTGAGATATAGATCATGGAGGAATATATTGGTAGTATCTATAAGCACCAAACTGGAAAAATTTAATAGAATGTTCAAGAATATCTCATCCTGTAGTAGAATACGGTATGAGCAACACTATTTTAGTTTTTAAGACTCTAAAACGCTTTGTTTACGAGTATTTAACGATCGATATAGCTGCGCGAGTGTTGCGGGTTGCGTTTGACATGGATTTGACATGAATATGGTCAAAGTGCAATTCGTCACGTCTCCGTGAAATTCTCTTTCTTTAGAGATCTTGTTTATAAAGATCGGTTGCGTGCAAGAGCAGCAAAAGGATATATATATATATCCTCTCTTATGATTATATGATTATTTTCTCGCCAATATTTTTAACTGTATCTAAGTCGTCGATGAGGAGTAGTTGAATTGTGCTACAGTAGAGTGAAATGATGCTTATTGCGACTGCTTTTTAATTTGTTACATCTATATCGACGCAACGCGTCTCCTAGCCCCGAAACAAGCGTTGAGCGCTTGCACTGAGGAACAATCCTCTTTTAATACTTTTTAGTTATTACGTCTAGTGTCCAGTCTCGTCGCAGTCAGAACTTGCTACTAGGCAATCCATCGAAATCCCTTCATTTGTTGCCGGCGCATGCGCACTACAAACAATTTTTTGCTCTTTTTGTTAAACAAAGTCAAGGAGTATCAGTACACCTTAGAGGCGGCACGACTCGAGAGAAAATGTTTCAAGTTCCGATTCATTTGAACGTTCAAAGTCCTGTAGCACTCCCCATTAATAAATGCCTACTCGCGACTCGGAAAGGTCGCGATGTTTCCGTCTCGAAATCCGGAAGCAGAAGGAAGAAGATCGGCCCCTCTGGCCTCCCCCCCCCCGCCCTCACCGGAGCGCAAGCGCCTCGCCCCCAGCCTCCGGCCCTCACTGTCGGACCCACTCGGATCGAAAGTTGAGACAGAAGCAAGTCGTGCAAAGCCAATAACGAAAGGCCCACCTTGAAGAAGTTGACGGCGTAGAAGAGCGTGATGTAGATGCCCGAGAACTGCTGGATGAGGAAGAGGCCGAAGAGGATGAGCAGGGGCTTGTAGCCGCAGGGCTGCAGGAAGGTGTGCAGGCGGAGGCGCATGTTGTTGGCCGGCGCCGCGCGCACGTCTTGCGACTTCACCATGGACGCCACCTGCTGCTTCACGGCCGACGCCTGCAACAGCCCCTTGCCACTCGCGCTCCGCCGCGTCGCTTCGATCCCGCGCGCGCTCTCCGGGAGAGGTGGCTCAGGGCATCAACGGATGGCACTGAGTCCCAACGGTGCCAAGATTTTTGACACTAGCTTGTCAGCGAGGTCGAATTCAGTCGCTGCCTGGAGGAGAATTCTAACGCCCGGTTACTCTGATTGATAATTTTCCGTGGTTTCTCCGATCAACACCAGGCGAATGCCGGAGCAGTACCCTAACAAACGGGCCACGGACCGCGCGCAGTTTTTTCTACCTCTTCCTTGTTCTATCCTCTCCCCGTACACACACTACACTTACGGGACACATGCCGGTGTGGTAACACATGCCGGGATTCCGATCGGAAGCTTAAAACATGCCAGGGGAACTTAAAACTTGCTGGGGCGGTGCCTCGCTTGTGGGAGATACCTGATTGGGGAAAACTCCGCTAGCCGACGATAGTCCGGCGCTGGATCTCGCCATCCAGCGGGGTAGAACACCGCCACATCCCGAGAAAATGCACTACACTTACGGGACTAATGACTAGTAGTTGACGCGCGCGGAATCTCAACGAATCAACCCATGCGCGCTCAAATGGCGCTCCGGCCATGCAACGGGGTCTATCGTTTCCTAAGGGGAACTCGCGTACATCGCAAAAGGAATTAAACAGTTTCCATTTGGACTGAAAAATGAAAAAAAATCATGGTGTTTCTTTCGCCTATTCTCATAATGAGCCCTCGAACTCAGCTGACTCACAACACAGTTGACTTTTGTGTGAAGCTCAAACGAAGAGGCCGACTGCTATTAAACAATTACTGTTCAGGTACCGCGTTGTTATTTTTTCAAAAATATCTTTTCTGCGTTTGAATTTGGTGCTGAGAAAATATCAAAAAATGTTTTCTGATAGTATACATTATTTCTTTATTTTTAATATTTTTTCTAATTAGATATAATAATATAAATTGACGAAAAAGTAACCTCAAAACACGTTTTCGGCTGTAAGTTGTGGTGACAGAGGACTAAGAAACAAGAAGGTTAAGAGCAAAATGTAATGTTCAAAAACGTCGAAGTCTTTGGAATGATGGAACTCCGTGCTTCATTTTCATCCACTGATGAAGCAATATCATTAAGAAAAGGAAAAAATGGCAGTTTCCTGACATTTTGATGTTCTAAATCCGTGTTGGAGTCTGAAAACGCTGATTTTCTGACAAAATTTTCCATTCGAATAGAGAAAAGCCTATTTTTTCAGAAAACTTAAAAAAGAGAAAATTTGCCGATAATCTTGAATTTTGTTTTTTGCTTTATTTCAAACGTGACTTAATGTTTGCTGTTTTGAAAACATCTAGAATTATTCCTATGGATAAAGAAGAACTGAAAACGTGAGTTATAGGGTGTATAAAGGCAGATGTACAAGTTCTAATAATAATAATAATAATAATAATAATAATAGTTAAACGTTCAGCATGTCGCATACGTATATCAAATTAAGGTTTAAAAATTAGCAGTTCAGTGTGGTAATCTCGCATAGTTGATTTTTGAGAAATAAAGAATAGTAAGAATTATTAAAATATGAGAAATCTTAATTAAAAAAGTAAATAAGCGCCACATCGTGTTGCTCCTCACTATACATTCATTGTTGGGCGTTCATGTCTACATGATTATATTGTTAGGCCTATTTAATGACCAATTAGTTTTAAAAATCGTATAGTATAACATGGTTACGTAATACGTAAACATGCACACGTCATACCAAGATTTACATATTCTTTAAAAAATTACGTTTTGACAACACACTCTCTTTATTTGGTGTATCAGTCCGAAAGTTTAGCAGAATTAGTTGCGCACAGATTAAAAAATTGTATATAAAATAAAATGAAGTGAAAATTAATACATTGCGAATCAATGAGATGGAAGGAGTACAAGTCAACATGTTTCATTTTATATTATGTCTGCAAGTGTATGGAAAATTTAAAAACAAATTGACGCAAATGTGTAGGCTATAGAGTAAACAATTTTACCGTTGCACTTAAGACATTATATTCGCATTAACTTTCAAAATTATTTGGCTAAATATCCTCATGGTAAAATAAAGAATCAATTTTATGTATCGAATCGATAGGGGGAGCAAAGAGTACTTAGTGTACTCGAACATAGCGTTTAAACATAGTAATTTACAATGTGGAATATAATAAAAAATACTACCAAATCAACTAGAAAACCCGTAGAGAATGTTGTTTTAAAATATAACGATATAAATGTAAACGATCCGGCAACAGTGGCTAGTCTCTTTAACCAATACTTTTCGAGAATTGCTGCCGATCTCACTAAGGGTCTTCAGGCACAAAATTCAAAAACAGACAGTTCACCCAAAATTTTAGACACAATGTTCGTTTCCGAAACTTCTTCCTATGAAATTCTCAAAATAATCGGTAAACTAAAAAATAAATATTCGTCCGGTTTAGATGAATTCCCAGATTCTTTGTTAAAGACTTGTGCGTATGCCATTATACACCCGTTAACTCACATATTTAATGCATCTTTATGCACTGGAACGTTTCCAGATATTTTCAAAACAGCTAAAATTAAGCCGCTTTTCAAAAAAGGCAACAAAAATGAAATTCAAAATTATCGGCCCATTTCTCTTCTATCAGTTTTTTCAAAAATATTAGAGAGACTTTTTACGTACGAATGGAAACCTTTCTCACTAAACACGACGCGCTTTCAGATTGCCAACATGGATTTAGAAAATCAAAATCAACGGAAACAGCTATATTTTCTTTTCTTAAAGATGTCGCCTCATCATTGGATCAAAACGAGGCACCTATTGGATTATTTTTAGATCTCTCAAAAGCTTTTGACATCATTGATCATGACATTTTACTTTCAAAATTACCTTCATATGGAATCCGTGGTATTGCTCTAGATTGGTTATGTTCGTACCTTAAACAACGATCTCAGAAAGTTGAAATACCTTACTGGAATGATGGAACATTACGTACGCACCTTTCCGACTCTTTGCCCGTTGCATGTGGAGTTCCTCAAGGATCGATTTTAGGCCCTATTCTGTTCCTACTTTACGTAAACGATATGCCCTCGACGATTCGAAACGGAAGAACGGTTCTCTTTGCGGATGATACGAACATCCTTTGCAATAAAGAAACCGTAAATAGTACAATATCAGATGTTTCAAATTGGTTCCGAAATAACAAATTAATAGTAAACGAAAAGAAAACGGTTTTAATGCAGTTTTCCATTTCAAATAAACAATTCTGTGCTCCATTGAAAATGAACAGTGTACCATTGACTGATGTTAAGGCAACAAAATTTTTAGGTCTCTCAATTCAGTCAAACCTTAAATGGAACGTCCATTTAAATGAATTGAACACAAAATTAAGTTCATTATGCTACGCGTTCAGAATTCTTGCAAATTCAGTCAGCCTTCATACTGCTCGTTGTGTATACTTCGCGAATGTTCATTCCCGCCTGAGATATGGCATAATATTCTGTGGAAATACATCTTATAGCTCCCAGACTTTTAGATTACAAAAACGAATTGTACGAATAATAACCAAATCCCACCCACGTGATTCATGTAAGCCTCTCTTCATTAATCTAGGAATTCTACCATTACCGTGTCTTTTTATTTACGAATCAGTGGTTTTTGTAAAAAATGACTTGCTTAAGGGCGGGAATATATTTTCAGAAAATGCCAAAGTCTATTACTATAACACTCGACGTAGAAATCATATTTATCAGGTGACAGTATCAACAGCTCATTACAAAAAATTCACATACAATACATGTACATTATTTTACAACACTTTGCCAGATGACATTAAACGATTAAATTCAATAGAAAAGTTTAAATCCCAAGTGAAACCGTTTCTGCTGCATAACTGTTTCTATACAATTAGAGACTATACTGAGCATCACAAGAAAAGTAACATTAATTTTAACAATGATACATAATGCATTAATTACCATTTGGACTGTATAAATGAGTATAAACAACCTGTAACAACTATTGTAACACAGCTTCCGGGTCAATGACCCCCATCTCGATCAGGTTTTTCGTCCAGTTTCCCTGATCCATTGAGCAAATGCTGAGATGGCCCCTTGTTTTGCTTCTGGACATAAATGTAACTTCATTTTCTGTGCACGTCTTCTAGAATTCAGTGGGAAATACAATTATTCAAATTATCGTTTCCACGTTGTCGCGGCAGGAAGTAATAAGAGCCAAAATTTATTGCTTATTTATCCTTGAAAATAGATTTTATTACATGGGAGTTTTTTTTTCTCCCTTTCAAAATTCAAAACTTAAGTAGTATATGATTTAGTGTAGGGATCATAGAATTTTGAAAATGTGCACACAATTCACTTTTCCCCATAGCCCGTCATACGCAGTTTTTTAACTGTTTTTTGACGTAAAATAAATAAATAAATAAATAAATAAATTCGATCATACTAAGTTGCAATGGGGTTGTGCGCAACCAAGGAGATTTCTATTTTTCTCTCTCGTTCGTTGAACTGGTTGTTGTCAACCGTGAAACGTATTTCTATGCAATTCCTGAACTTACTGTGCCCTTGGAGATTAAATTAAAAAATTGAGACGTTGGACAGAATTACACATCGGCTTGCGGGGTTTTCCCCATTCAGGCAGCCAGGTTTTCCCCATTCAGGCACCCAGGTTTTCCCCATTCAGGCACCCAGGTTTTCCCCATTCAGGCTAACAGGTTTTCCCCATTCAGGCACCCAGGTTTTCCCCATCCAGGCACCCAGGTTTTCCCCATTCAGGCACCCAGGTTTTCCCTATCCAGGCACCCAGGTTTTCCCCATTCAGGCACCCAGGTTTTCCCCACCCACGTCTACCTGCGGGGCACTGCTCCAGCCGGGACAAGCTCTACTCTCCCGACTGGTCTCGCGACATGTGTGGTCGAGTAGGGCATGTAAGTGTAAGCATAGGGAGGATAGAACAAGGAAGAGGAAGGAAAGATCGCGCGAGGTCCATGGTCCGTTTGTAAGTGTGCTGCTCTGGCATTCGCTTGGTGTTGATCGCAGAAACCAGGGAAAACTGTCGATCATAGCAGCCGACCGCTAGAACTTGCCTCCAGATAGCAGCTCAATTCGATCTAGGTATCTAGCTAGTGTCAAAAATTCCACTACCATCGGGACTCATGCCAATGAGGAGAAGGAAGGTTCAGGCAGATCCAGTAAACTGCGAGAACAACCTTGTTTTTACTTTCGTGATTTTTTTTCACTTTTCACTTTTTCATACGTAGGAAATACGGCAAGTACAACATTGTTTGCGCCTAGTTTTTGCCAACTAGTGATTTGGACTTTTATTTATTTCAACAAATGACTTTTGTTTATTTTTATATGTTCGTTATTGAAAGCGGCTTGGAGTGAAGTCATAAATATGCTGTAACGTTTGAAATAAGTACTAACCTTAAAAATGTACTACATTTGATGTATAAAGTGTTAAAGTCAACAAAACAATATGTTACAGATTAATCCCGAAAGATGGCTAATGTCAATAGCTGGTGAAATCATACATTCGCCAGATGGTTTGGATAAAGCTGTATGCATGGCAATGAACGTATAATTTCGGACATCATCCGGCCAGTGGCTAAAATAAGATGATTATTCGATTGTGATATCTTGTGTGTTCGCGAGAAGTGTTAATGCTTAAAACTTGGTCGGAAATTATGCGTTGCAGAGAATCGAGGTTTCTTTACGTGAGTCACGATGCGCAAAGGCTAAATCCGCGTCGCCCCGCTCCGAGAACGCGTCAGATCGAAGCGCCGCCGTAGGAGCCCGTTAGGTTTGGAGGAATCGTCCAAATAGAATTTGACTGCTGCAGGGGGACTCGAAACTACCTCGTCTCTTTGGGACCTTAGAAACTTTCTACTAGCAGTCTCATCCGCGCTATCACGTCACCTAGTGTTTTCCGTTCCTGTAACGAATACTTCACATACCCTAGCTACCTCACGTATACCTCGCTTTATCCGGACGAATTTGAAGTACGCTTCTAACCGTAAGTACATGGGGCTTTATCGACCGTTTTATTAACATTAAACGGCTTATTCGCGAATGAGTCGGATTCGGGCAGGAGCTGTAACGTATATGCTTGAGCTTTCCGTCTACAAGCTGCAGTTGTGTTAAGACCCATCTCGATCGGGTTTTTGTCCAGTTTCCCTGATCCATTGAGCAAATGCTGAGATGGCCCCTTGATTTGCTTCTGGACGTAAATGTAGCTTCACTATGCGCACGTTTTGTTGAACGTTCCTTTGCTTGTAGTGGTAGTAGAGCTTAGGGTGAGTTTCTATTTGTTAGCAATAGAGAAAAATCAAATCCGTTTGTTTACCGTTACAAATAAGTTTTCTATAATTCGGCAACGAAAATATCTAGTTTTTGAAATGTTAATCTCTCGCTTTTTAAAATTTATTATTATTATTATTATTATTATTATTATTATTATTATTATTATTATTATTATTATTATTATTATTATTATTATTATTATTATTATTATTACTATTTTTTCATTTTTCAACTATTAATAGTTAAGTAGTTGGGAAGGGATTCTTAAACTGAAGAAAGCGTGCGCAGATGATTTTCTCCCCCCATGCGTCACATACAGTTTTCGACTGTTTTTGCCTAAATAAATAACTAAATCAATAAAAGGCGTAGGAGGGCGAGTGTGACCTGTTTGCCGGTGAGCCAGGCGAGCGCGCGCTCGGCGTCCTCCGTGCGGCCCTTGGCCACCAGCCACGAGGGGCTCTCGGGCAGCCACAGCAGCACCGGCAGCACGGGCAGCAGCACGTAGACCAGGCTGCTCCAGGCCGCGGCGCGCCACCCCACCACGGCGCCCTCGCCGTACACGATCAGCATCCCTGCGCACCACAGCAGCGGACACAAGCCCAGGATTTAACAACTATCAGTTGACCTCAGTGTAAGAACGATGGAGGTTTGGAGAAGTTGTCGCGTTTTCTGCCGTCATTCGGGCGTGATAAAATGTGAAGCAAAAGCTCCGCGCCAAAACGCTGCCCACGGAGTATGCAATGCTGCGAACTAGACCATTGCCAAGGTAAAATTCTAACTTCCAATTCCTTCGCCCTTTTCGTGAGCGTTGCGCGTTGATACGCAACCATTAGGCTTCTCGATCTTCAAACAAAGCGATCGCGTCGCAAGTAGAAGGAAGCAAGGAATCCGCGAAATTGCGACAATGTGCAATGTTATCTCTCTGCTCGTTTCTTGGAGTCCGACCCGTGGCGCGCTCTGTCGCCCTTCCTAGAAAGTAGTTCTTTCTGGATGCTCGCCGGCGGTTTTTACAGAAAAATCCAACGCGGGGCGTTTGAAATGAATATCCTTTGCTGTTAATTAGCGCCAAGGAATTGCTATAAATGATTGAATTCCAAGTCTGGCGCCAAATTTCTCTCTTCAAACTTCTCGTACTCGTCAAACCCTCGGGCGGCGGAGTTGGGAAGCAACGCGAGCGCGAACCCACATTCCCCCTCCCCCGGGGGGGTGCAGCCAACGGCGAGGCGCAGAGGCCTATGGCACCCGGAACACAACTGGGGAGGCTGCGGGCCCGGAAGCTAATGTTTGGAGGAGTGGACATAGTTCATTCAGAAACGGGTTATCATGCGAGTTGTTTGTCTTCCCAGAAGCGAAATCGCTTGATAAATAACCGGAAATCGAAAATTCTGCCAAAAAGGGAGACATCGGTGTCACTTATTCTAATTCTATATTAAGGTATAAAGATAGGTAATAAGGTAGTTTGAGAATATTCATTACTGATCGCTGATCCGTTAGACACGTTCTGAGATAGTCCCTTGTTTTGTTTCTGGACATAAATGTTACCTATACACATTTTCTTGAGCTCACAGGGGGAATGTAGATATTAAAATAATCGTTCTCCAAATCATTTTGGTCTCGAAGATTACAGAGTCGAAGGGATAATCTGCTGCTCATTTGGATTGAAAATACTTTTTATTACACTAAAGCGAATATTTTTTTATCAATTCTAGTCAAAAACGTTCGTTGCTACCCCTGTTCATAATTTAACTGATATACACACACCACACACACAGACCCCAGAGGTCAAGAAACCATGCACAGACTGTACTTTTTCTCATAGCACGTAACACAAATTTTAACTGTTTTTGACGCTAAATAAATAAATAAATAAATAAATAGAAATAATTCACCTGTATACAATCACTTTTTCCCCACTCTGCACATATTCTTATTCTCTTTCGATCACACTTCGTAACGACACGATATCGTTTGAGTTCACGGAGAGTTTACCCGAATTACATCCACCACGGAAAGATGTGGAACCGCTTGATAGACACATTTTTTCTAGCTGGATTTTATCCGTGCGGTCTCGTCAACGTGCAGAGGGAGTACAGGCATGTCCATGAAGCTGGATGACACTCTGTAGCAGAACACAAAGAAAACTAGCTCATATTTTAGGCTAAAAAAGGCTCCATCCACACTTAATTAACAAATAGTACGTAATAATTTGCATAATATGTTAAAAAGAAACTGTGATCTGCTAGCTAGTTTAAATAATATTGGTCATTGGATGTCGGGCAGCAGTACGTACTCGAAACGTTGTATCTGTATTGTGGTAACTTTTTTCAACTAAAGTTGATGAGCACTTAATTTGCCTTAAATCAACAAATGCTACATTATTATATGAATATACTTCAGATATGCCTTGTGGTCGGTTCTATTGTTTGCAATTAATCTGTAGGTTTATTTACTTTACGATCTGAGAGTTGGAATTTATTTTTACAACAATGAATCTTAATAATAAATAATATAGTATGTTTTGTGAGCCTAAAACAGAGGATTGCGAAAAAAATGAATTCTCGGCGCTTTTGATTCTGATGGGTGATTTGAATTCATTTAAGCTAAAAATTAATAGATCTGAAATCAATTTTTCTCTAACACGTAGGATATTTTTGTAATTCCACAGAAAAGACTGGTAAACAAAAACTCTTGATTTATGAAAGTTTCAAGAAACGCACGGTGAATAAAACGATTTAAAACTAGATATACACAATTCTACTGAAGAAAAAAATGAGTATAAATATGTATATAAGCTATACACTCTCATGCTTGTTGACAATATACATTAACGATAATGTTATATTTATACTAACACGGACTCTAACACCTTCTTTTGCCTAAATTTTGCCTCATTGGTCGTCTTCTGTGCAATTCTACACTTTCTCTCTTTAAGGATCAGCAGGCGTCTACCATCATCACTTCAAAATATCTGCCCTGATAACTTTTCCCCATCTCTTTCAGATCTTTTTTTATTTTCAATACTGCTAATTTACAATCTGTTCACTTGGAACAATTAGTAAATGGTATACAAGACGTAAGTAACTATTAAGTGAATCTAAAAGGTAAATCTAGAATATGTTCACTCTTTAGTTTATACGCATGTGCACTGTTGTCCAACATGTTCCCAGATTGTAGATTCGGGTGGTAGCTCAGTTTTGTCTGATGCCTCTTACTTTGCTCCGTGATGGTCTCTGTCATAGTTGATATGTTCAGATATTGCCCGTTGCATAAATATCTCAATGTTTTGTTTCGAATCTTCTCGGGATCTCGAGGTTTGACTTAATGGTTTGACAGTTCTATGCCGAAGTCCATGTTGGCTTGTTTATTGCTTTATACGGTAATATGTTGTTGTATAAGGAGAGCTTAGATCTTCGATTAAGTTGCCACGATAATTTGCTTGTTTTCAATTGTGATTCTTTCTTCATTTTTATGATATGGGGTTTCCAGGTTAAGTGGCTATGTAAATGTAAACCAAGACACCTCACAACAGTTGTTACTGAGAGTTCTGACGAGTTTACTTTCACTTTTGGACACTGTTCCTTTCGGAGTGAAAAGGTAACTCTCCATTGATTCGTCCACTCTTCTACCTTGTCCAGGTGTGCTTGCAGGTGTTGTGATGCTAGAGTTGAGTTCTCGTTGGTAGCTACGATAGCTATCATAGTCCAGGCTGTTGTTGGTAGGTCAGAAGTTTATACGACATACAGTATTGGTCCAAGGATACTTCCTTCAGGGACACTTGCGCTCATTGGTTTAAATTCAGAGAAAACATCTTGGTATTTAATTTGGAGGGAGCGACTGGATAGATATGATTAAAAAATGGATAGAATGAGTGTGGGAGTAATTGTTTGAATTTGAATAATAGACCTTCGTGCCAGACCGTATCAAATGCTTGCTGTATTTCCGAGAAAGCAGCAGAACAATATTTCCTTTCCTCACGGCTTTGCGGTATTCTGTTTACTATTCGGTGTGTCTGATCAATCGTTGAATGACCTTCACGAAATCCATATTGAAACTCTGGTATTATATTATTTATATTTGTTTTAAGCCGTTGTAGAAGTAGTTTTTTAAAGACCTTTGATAAAACCGGCAGAAGACTTGTTGGTCTGTTAGATGCAACTTTTGTAATAGTTTTTCTAGGTTTTGTTATGGCTATCACTTGTGCATACATCCATTTATTCAGATAGTGATCCTCACTTATTAAAGCATTAAAGACGTGTTATGAATGATAATGCTTCCTTGGGTATTTATTCTATTATTTTACCTGTTATGAGATCGTGTCCTGGGCTTTTAGTAGGGTTTGTGTGCTTTTTAAAGATTTTTATTTCACTTATATTGAACGTTTTTATAGGTGCCGATTGTTGGAGTGGAGCCTGTACAAATTCCATTACCACATTTTTCGAAGTACTTCGTTTATCTATTAGTTTCAATTATGTAGAAAAGTGTTTAGCAAGATATTATGCCTTTTCTTCAGGACTTCGTGCCCATGCGCTGTCATCTGAACACGTGTTGAAACTGTGGGCGATGTGAAAAAACCAAATCCACATATTTAATCAGGTTGCAACCCAGACTCATTGTCGCCCTGCTTTTAATCAAAAGCAGCGAATTGTCGCAGCCCCGCATTTACGTATGACATAGCGCGTACTAATTTGAAATGCGAAAAACCTAAATTTTGCAAAAATTGAACGTGGCAGAAAAAAAACCTAAAATTATGTATGTAGTAAAGATGAAAAACTAATTCATAATCACCCATTTTATCAAAGTGGCAAATCTTGGCAGCCCTGTGTAATTAGCTTATAAGTCGTGTACGAGTAGTTTTGATGCACCTTGGCTACATTCTGGCTGCTGGCTATTTTCTAAAGCTGGCTGAACAATATTCTTTTAGAAAACAGCAAGAGCCTAAAATTTGGGGACACTTGGCCAAAATTTATCCTGAAATTATGAGCTAGTTTTCCTTGTGTTCTGCTATAATGTGTCGGCCATCTTTATGACCATGGTAGAGGCATTTGTCTCCACCCCCCACCCTCGGAAGGCCGATCTTGACGTCCTTCGATTGGTTGAATGGGGAGCGCGTGATTTGAGTTAGTCACTGTGAAAGAGCATATCAAGAGAGGCATGTTATCGATGAACTCGTGCCGGCTGATACCGCTGATCCGGTGTACACTGCTTCACAACTACTCGAGATTTTCCTGATAATAAAATGGCAACTTTGAAGTATGTGAAGTACGTTGATTAACAAGCTTCCCTGGCAATTCATTTCCTACGTTCGAAAAAAGTAAATGAGGAAGAAGAGAATATTTTATTGTGAACATGGTCCGTGCAAGATAATTAAAATGAAGCGAAATTAGATTTGTCGTCGTTTTTATTGGCATAGTGGCCCAGGAAATTCAAACAAAAGGATCGTATTTATAATTGAATAGGTAATTTAAAGAGGGAAATAAGTTTTTGTTCCAGAAGAGAGAAAAAAAACTTAATAACATCCATAGTTGGCATCTGGGGCATTTACATTCTACACCAAAGTTGTAAAACTAGTTGTTATTGATTGGGCTATTATATAACTTTTTTATTGGTTATTTAATGTCGCATCAACATCTAGGTCATTAGCGACCACTATTAGTGTTAACGGTGTGGTAACTATGAAGATGAAACGATATGGTGATGATAAGGGGTAAAAGGACGAACACAAATACAACCATGCCCGAGGCGGGACTCGAACCCGCGACCCTTAGGTCCGAGATCACTACGACGCTACTGCCTTAGCGATCTCGGCCACCAGGTCGACTATGTGTAACTTTAAATATATGTAACTTGAGCTATTATGTAACTTTAAATTTGCATTTCTGTGATGAAAAGAACTGTTTTATACCCTTTGCTTACATCCTTTATAAAATAACTAAGTATGCATGTATGTATTTGGCGTTAGTAGGTTGGTAGTCCGACTTCGGGTAGCTACCGGTGGCCCCCATGCCTAGTTCAATTCCCGTGCTTGGGGGTAAGAGCGACATGAGGCGAACATGACGTATTCTCTTCACCGCAACTTGCAAGATCCGCCTCCTTGAGCTTTTCTTTGTCATACAGCTATAGAAACTGGGACGCTTTTAAAGGAAAGCTACAAAATAACTATGAAATAATAATTGTTTTAATTTCTTTTTTTAGTTATGAAACGATAAAATCACAAAATAAATCTATTATCGGGTGAATGAACACATTGCGCTATGTGGACATGAAAAATATCCTTACTAAATTAATAATATCAGCAACTACTCATCGATATCCACTTGAGTCTGTGGCTATGTCAAAACTTTCTGGTAGAAATGAAGATATTCATGTGGGGTGTATTTTACTATTTTTTGAGCATCGGTTTTCTTTCTGTTAATTGGAAGAACAGTTGGGCCATAAACTTTCTTGAAAGGCAAATCTGGCCGTGCCTTCCATTTTGCTAACATGAATGAGTACTTGATAAGCCCATAAATATATGTTCTCACATGCTACGAAGTAACCAAAATATTATGTATCATACGTTAGCTGCTTTACTTGAAAGAGTGACTCTAGGCTCACGATGTAGACTGCCAGGGCGAGCAAGAGACTTGGTTGTCTTATTAAAATATTCCGACCACCATGATGTCGGTGTCTATTACTGTTGTCATAAAGCATTTAGGCGTTTTCTAGCTCATAATACTAGTTCTGTGTGGGGATCAAAAACTAGTCCTGGACTTCTTTCTCTTTTCCAGTCATTAGAATTTTAAGTTGGCAATAGATCACAACACATACTTTAAACTGGACAAGTTTCGTTTTTACACTCACCTATACTTGACGAATAACAAAGAAAGTGTATATCTCAACTCTTTTTACGAAAAAAGTGGTCTTATTTTCCTTTTAAAACCACAGAATCAATTTATTTACTTGATTGTGATGATTAAACAGTTTGCAATAACGTAGTTGACGAAATATTTTGTCTAAAATATTAATTGATGAATGAAACTTTGAGTATATTAAATTTGAAATATGAAATTTACAACCAAATTCATAACATATAAGTTTAAAAAATGATTTTCATTCCTGTTAAGAATCTTTGCTAATTTTAAAATTTCAGAAGTTTTGATTTGATTTATTTTCCTAAAAAACAAAAAATAAAAGAAAACAACAAAAACAGTAAAAACTGCATGACATATAGGGGGAAGAAGAACACTATGCTACACTACAGTCTACACTACACAGTACACACTATACAGGCACTACAGTCTTATATTTCCGTTCACTTCTGGACTAGTGGTGCTTTAACGCCACCTTTCTCGCCTTATGGATACCATTTGCAACTATCGAAAGTTCAGAAAGGCAGGGCTGGGGGCAGGGAAGGGGTGGGTGGCAGGGCGGAGCGGGTACTCACCGAGAGACGCCAGCGACGGACAGATGGAGATGAGCGAGCCGCGCAGCTCGGGCTTGGCCACCTCCGTGATGTACACCACCCCCGCGCTCGTGCCGAGGCCTGCCAACAGCGACACCGCCCTGCTACGCTCATGAGTGCCTCTAGTGGAGAGAGTGTTTCATCCCGAGAGGTGGGGGGTGTTCCTGCTCCCTCGATGGTGAAGAACTGCCCCAGCCGGGACAAGCTCTAAGCTCCTGCCTGGTCTTCCGACATGGGCGATAGTCTCGTGCGTGCACGTGTCTGTACAAGGAGAGCAAATAGGAGAAGGAAGAGGAAGGAAAGATCGCGCGCGGTTAGTAGCCCGTTTGTTAGGGAAGTGTTCTTACATTCTCCTGGTATTGATGGGAGAACTCCCGATCAGAGAGGGCGTCTGCCAGAAATCTCTGGTAGACAGTGGCTGTATCCCATTTAACTGTAGAGCTAGTGTCGAAAATCGGCCATCGTTGGGACTTGGACCCTAGGTTCTCCCAGTCAGTCGCTGCACACAGAGGCAGTGAAATCTGACATAACTTAGCTGGCCATCTCCAAGATGGCATCCTGTCATTGCTGAAGCCATCTGCCACATCAGCCTATGATGCCTGTTCTTGTGTTGCATTACAAACATTGCCACATCTTGGTAAAGGAGAATTTTAACTTGATATACGCATTGAGCAACTTATAAATGTTACCTTCAGCAGTTTCGAATAGCCGATGATGACTAAGCAAAACCCGATATTGAAAATATTTGGAAAGTGCTTTGAAAGTGGAAAGTGACGCATCGTGTTTGTAACGCTTTCCTCCACGAACCGGATTTTTGGAAAAGCTGCCCCAAACTCAAATGCAAGCTGGAAGCTGATTGATTTATTATTAGTGATGATTGATGATTAGCGCGTCAATTGTCAAGGTGTTATCAGACCCGTAAGTGTAGAGCATGATTTTCCTCGGAAGGTGGCGGTGATATTCCCCCTATTGTAATCTAGGCCGAATTTAGTCGCTGTCTGGACGATAACTCTAGCGTCCGGCAGCTCTAATCAGTAGTTTTCCGTGGTTTCTCCGCTCAACATCACGCGAATGCCGGAGCAGTACCCTAACAAACGGGCCACGGACCGCGCGCAATCTTTCCTACCTATTCCTTGTTCTTCCTCTCCCATACACACACACTAACGTTCAGTACATTACAACATTTATCGTGAGAGCAGTCGGAAGCTTAGAGCTTGTCGCAGCTGGAGCACGGCCCCGGTGATGGGAGATACCTTCTTGTGAATAATCCCCGCAAGCCGGCGTAGGTCGGCGCCGGAAGTCGCCATCCAGCGGGGAAGTGAGTAAAAGTAAAAATTCCATCAAAACGATGTTAGCAACATTTAGAAACTAGGAATTTTCATTTCTGAGATAAAGAAAACTCATTTGCAGTAATAAACATACTGCGTATTTGCTTTGATAGTTTTGCTAAAAATGTTACTTAGTTAATGCCTTATTTTACGTGGCGAGACTCCGGCCATGGGGCATTCTGTTCCGTCTGACCACGCGACTTTCACTACGCTCTTTTCACCATCTAGCGGAGAAAGAAGGTATTATCCTGGGTGACGAAACAGGCGATTTGATTTTAGCTAAGAGGCTTCTTTTAGGCTTGAGACCTTTTTAAATTATTTATTTAATTTTTTAAGTTTTTTACATGCAGAAAATCTACTACATGGGACAGCCGGCTATACTTCCCCCCGAAGACGTACGATGGATTTTTTTGCCCTTAAAAATCCACGGCTTTAGTCGGGGTTGAACTCGCAAACATGGGTACAAAGCCCGGTACGCTAATCATAACAGCACCGAATCCAAAAAAAATCAAAAAAGGGGGGCGAGGGCTGACCTGCGGCGACGCCGGTGAGCAGGCGGCCGATGAGGATGGAGGTGACGTCGGGCGCCGTGGCGATGAGCACCCAGCCGGCGGCGCAGGGCAGCGCGGCGGCCGCCACGGTGTTGAGGCGGCCCAGCCACTCCATGGCGCCGCCCGCCAGCAGCGCCCCCACCGGCACCACCAGCACCAGCGCGCTCGCTGCGGCACACGGCAATGCACTTCGCACATGCGCGACACCAACCCAACCGCGCCAATCCTAAGAGGGCATCTAGGGCGGGAGCTACGAAGAAAAACCACAGATCAGCTCAAAGCTAAAACTTGTCTGTATGGCGGCTACTTAGGGACGCCGAAACTGTACGGCGTGGTCATAATCGGCAATGAAAGAGAATTTTACAAATACAAAGAAATACAACAGTATTAAAAACGAGACGTTGAATTCAATATGGCGTACAGTTTGAGACGCCACATCGGTATGGCAGACCATTCCTTCACACTTCCTGGCTATCTAACGAACAATATACAACAGGAATTAGCCGTGTACTCATTTCCCAATGGCATAGTTGTTTCGACACAATCAAAACATTGACCAGGCCACACCGATACTCACAGGCTTTCATACTTGGGTTTTCTGTGCCTCCTAACACTGGCTAAGCCTCAACAGGTTTTAGCTTTGAGCTTATCATACGTGATTTTTCTTGCTGGCTCCCGGCCTATCCGCTTGATGAAGGTACTGAAACACCGTTTATTTGGTTACAACACATACACTGAGAGTGGCACTTCCAGTTACTATTTCATATTTTAACTTATGGAAAATTGTTTATGGGAACTTTTCATTTACAAATAAAACACCGAAAACATAAAAACATGCATTAGAAAACATTGATGCAGAAACATCGTCTTTAATATCGATGTTTAAAACATGAAAGTTTCTATAAAACCATCGATGTCGCGTCGCCCAGACCTCAACTGGAAGGAAAGAGGCGGAGAGGGTTGCCACCCCCCCCCCGCAGTGCGTCGCAAGCGCCAGGTCCCAGACAGGCAATTACGACACAACCCGCCTCCCAGCGAACAATGCTTATCCTTTATCTGTGCATTCATTCGATAAATGCAGCAAAGTGTGATAATTAGCCGCTTGGGCAAGTGCGAGAACAGGTCCAATAAAATTTGGCCTTTTCACCGCAATCCTCCTCAGTATTCTTGTGTCCATCACCGACTCCACTCTCCCGTACCCGCTGCTCTTTCGTGCAATCGAACAGCCTTGTCCCGGCGAAGGGCGACGCTTCGTCAATTTTGTCACAGCCTCCCTCAGCGCTGAGGAGGATCACGACAAGGCAGTCGATACGGCGGCACCGCCGCCTTGGACGCGGCGTCACCCGGGCCTGCTACGCCATTCACTTGACTCTGGCAGCGGATGTCTTGGATTGATTGGTGGGTTGGTTATTAATGATTCCGGGTAACTACCGAGGTCATTAGTCCCGTAGGTGTAGGGCATGTTTTTCATCGAGAGGCGGCGCCGATCTTCCCCCGCTGGATGGCGAGATTCGGCGCCGACCCACCGTCGGCTAGCAGCGTTTCCCCGAACCAGGTATCTCCCATCAGCGGAGCACTCCCCAGCCGGGACAAGCTCTAAGCTTCCGATCGGTCTTCCGACATGTGGTGGTGTAATGCATGTTAGTGTAAGAGGTGAGGATAGGACAAGGAAGAGCAAGGAAAGATCGCGCGCGATCCGTGACCCGTTTGTTAGGGTACCGCTCCGGCATTCGCCTGGCGTTGATCGGAGAAACCACGGACAACTACCGATCAGAGCCAGCCGCTAGAATTCTCCTCCAGACAGCGAGTGAATTTGACCTAGCTGGCAACCTAGTGTCGCAAATCTTGTCACTGTCGGGACTCGAACCTAGGACCTCCCGGACATGGGCACTGCAGTGATCTCAGTTGACAGTGCGGATACGAATGTTTTTGACATCATTCAGTTGATTCATTCTTTTTGGGCGGGGCGTCCTGCATGATGCTATGTCGGCTCTGAAATGTCGTGTGAGTGTCCCGTCGTGTACACGGAACCTCATCCTCACTCCTTCACCAACATAGGATTCAACACGAGCTTCTCAAAGGACACGCCTTTTACTGTTGAAGTATTGCCATTGATCTTTGATACCGTCCAAGTTGCAGGCGATACTTGAGAAAACACTACATTTGTACAGGGAATTCAAGCCACGCTTGAATGTGTTATGAAATAATATAAAAATTAGTATGTCATTTTTCCTGAGTTCTCGAATCCTGAATTCTCAAATCGCGTAGTTGTTGCGTTGAGACACGAAACTTGGAATTGTAGAAATTACATCTTCAGTTATATTGAGATCCAGTCCTTTCAAAATCTTTTTACTTTCTCGATTTTCTACGTAAGGACGTATTTTATTCCACAAAGTAGTGCTACAAAAGTACGTACTTGCTCGCACTATTTAAACTGTTCAACGAAACTGAGACCACCGCCATTTTTTAAGTGTTCTTTGCTCTATCCTTGGGAGACAAAAAATGAAAGGAAAACTTTGGAGAGTTTTTTTTTGAAAGAAAAATAATTTTCCTCAACTTAAAGCAAAAACTACTGGTTTCGTCAAAAAAGGGTACCCGAACTTTTCTTTAAATCTAAGTTTTAGAACAGATTTTGTGAATCTTCCATCAAATATTTTAGTTTTACAATGTGAACTTTTTTTAATTTTCGAAATTAACGAGTTTGCAGAAAACACGACCAGCACTGATTTTTTACACTTTCCTGCTATATATGAGAAAATATTTAAAGAATAATGTTGGGACTTTATTAAAAAATGTGAAGTGGATTAGTATCAATGAGAAATTACCGGAAAACTTCTCATGTTTTCAAAAGAAATTTCATGATCTTATTTTAAGAATTTTAGAACAGATTTTATTTAAGAAAAAATCTGTCATCAATACAATACTTTTGCTATGTCAATTGTTTGCAATTTTTAAAATAAAATGTGACCAACAATTTCTTGCCACATTTTGCTCTATTGGAGGAAAACCAATAATTAAAATAAATGAGCAGTCTTTGAGAAAATATTTGTTTATAAATTGGCCAATAGTTGACACAAAATCCAATAAAAAAATTAAGAGCCATTTTGAGAAGATTTTCAAAAGATTGAGGTTTCATTTAAAGTACCCCCAAAAGTAAAAAAAAATATTCGTTTCAAACTCGCAAGTTTTCTTCCAGGCGATCAAAGGGTGTTGATCGCTGTGAAATGAGGGGGTCTTAGAGCAGACCGCTGCATCGAGTTTTATCTAAGAGCACGTGCGGGGCAATTTGTTCAATTGTCTGCCGTGCGGAGTCGAGTGGACTGAAAGGCGAGTCACTGAGCAGGCTCTGCCTGTCTCTCGCGCTCCAATCAGCGATCAGTTTCCAGAGAGCAGGTGAAAAGTCGCCAGGCAGTTGCACGCGCACTCCATTGTCTTTCGTTTCAACGTCTCGCGAACAGATTACAAGGCCAATTCGTTTCAGACAGACCCAACCCGGGTTGACGTAATGAGTCATTCTGCTACTCATTGTATATCCACCCTGTCTTGGATCTGCACTTTCAACATTCTTCTTATCCTAAGAAATAAAACAAAAAACCTGTCATATCATCTTAATGAATGTTCTATATTTCTTATGTTATTTCATGTATTTTTAAGCGGCATGTATTTCGTTTTTTTAAATTTAATTTTTGATATCCCTTTGAATAAATCTCTGAAGATGTGGAATTAAGACTATTCTGGAATAAAAAATACAAAACTTAATTGTAAGAAAGAATAAGGAAATATGCGAAGCAGGAGATGGTCAATTGGCGAAAAGCTTTTCGAGGATCTTCCTTCCAATTGCTTCTTCCCACTGACATCAGATTTCATCAGTTGATCTACCAATGTACCAACGATATTTTTTTAACTTGAGCAACTGTTATTTCACGCATTTTATTGTAAGTAATTTGGTTGTCCGCAATTAGTTAGTCGAATGACCTCGCAGTCCCATTTTCAGTCTACATCCAACCTCTCTATTTTCAATTAAAAAGTATTCTTAATTTATTTGATTAGATTTATTTTCTTAAAAGCCACAAAGTGTATGTGACGTGTGGGGGAGAAGTATCATCTACAGTTTTCTTGAGCTCCAAAATTTCTTCCCCCCTCCTTTTACTATTTATAGTTGATTAGTGAATGATGAATGCCAGAATCATGAACTGTGCCAAAAACCGAGGTTAGCAGCATTTGTTGAATAAAAAATTATCATTCTCGAGTTATAGAAAATTTATGTTCATCGCTATAAGATCCACATTATTGTTTTTTGGAGTTGCTAACAAAACAGCACCTCCCTCGCTCAATTCCTTCCACCACTAGCAAAATGACAATTCAACAAAAGTCAATTGTGATTGATTAATAGTGATTCCGGGCGCGTCATCTAACGAGGTCATTCGTCCCGCAAGTGTAGTTTATGTTTTTTTCATCGGGAGGTGACTGGGACCTTCCCCCACTGGATGGTGAGATCTGGCGCCGACCTACCGCCGACTAGATGGGTTTTTCACAGCCAGGTATCTCCCACAGCGGGGCACCGCCCCAGCCGGGACAAACTCTAAGTTCCCGACCGATCTCCCGGAATATGTGATAGTGTAGTGCATGTTAGTGTAAGTGTGTGTAAGGGGAGAAGATAGAACAAGGAAGAGGAAGGACAGATCGCGCGCGGTCCGTGGCCTGTTTGTTAGAGTACTGCTCCGGCATTCGCCTGGTGTTGATCGGGGAAACCACGGAAAAATTCCGATCAGAGCAACCGGCCGCTAGAATGGTCTTCCAGACAGTGAATGCATTCGACCTAACTGAAAAGTTAGAGTCGAAAATCCTGCCGCTGTCGGGACCCGAACTTAGGACCTCCCGGTCAGAGGCACTGCAGTGACATCAGTTGATGCACTGAGCCACCGCTCCCAGTGAATTATGACAATGTGCGCATAGTGAAGTTAAATTGTTGTTCGTAAGCAAACCAGACGGCCTCTCATCATCTGCTCGTCGGATGAAGCAGCCCGCCCGAAAAACCAGATCGCGGCGGCTGGAGGCTGCGCGTGGGGCGTGCGGCCCAAGTCGCGTGCGCGGCGGGGCACGTGAGGCCCGCCGAGGCCCCGCCCCTCCCCGCCCCCCCGCCTCGCAGCCGATAACGTATCAACAGCGTCGGGATTCAGCGCCGGCCGGTGCCACCCAATGCACCGTTCAAACGCCCCCTTCCCCCCTCGCGGCCACGTGTCGCCCGGGCGAGACGGATCAAGGTCGTGTCCACTCATTGCTACTGGACCGGCGATGATCAAAAGAATGGAGACACTCGAATGATTCGTACTTTACGAATGTTAGCTTCCTAGGGAGCTCTCTTCGTACTGTTCGTTTTCGGAATGAGTTTGTGTGCGCGGTATTCAGTGCATCATATCCATTTGTAGTTTTAGTTTTACTCTTCCCCATAATCCCACTCAACATTAATGGGTGCGTTTTTTCTGACGACCTGTATCAGGTCACAGTATTGGATATTGTGCCTTACTAAACCCCAAACAATTCAGCTTCCTTTTGTAGAGAAGATCACGCTGACAAACCATTTCCCCCGTTCTAATTCCGGTAGCTCGCCCATGCTACGCCCTTATTATCTCTGCTCAATCCTCCTTACCCCTTTCAATAGTGAACTCGCCTACGGAAAACCAAGAAAACAGGCTGCAAGGGCATACAAACAAATACACGTATAGTTGTGCAACCAAGCTAGCCAATGAATAAAGATGTTCCTATTGAGCCCAACAAAAGGAGACTAATTTTACAATATAATCATGAAAAACAATCTCCTCCCTGCTTAGTACGAAGATCTCATCCAGTTTGCCTCTTGACGCCTCTGAACCACGCGGGAGTTTTGCCGTGACCTGTGACCAAAGAGTTGGATACCAACACAAAACCTCCGACCAAACGGGACAGTCATCAGCATTGCAAGATGAAATGCTTCAGTTTGGGCGGTCACGGCGTTCGTCAGATGTAGACCTGACCTTCCAAAACACCCAAATCGTCAACTCTACTCTCTACAACAGGCTACCTCCGTACAAGGAAATCAGCTACGAAAACCATCGATTGAAAATGCATCTGCGAGACAGGATTCGCTATGGTATGAAAGCCTTTCGTCAGAATTATCACTGCAGTTTCGTTTTATTTTCTCGCCTTACCTTATTTATGATGACATAGTATCGTAATACTGTGACATAAATTGGCGATTTTTCAAAAGAACCCTCCAGCTACTCACTTTCATCTATTTTAAACCTAACGGGAGGTTTGCGGACGTCACTGCAAAGTTGGACCTCCAAACGAAAACACTGACCAACCGGGACACAGTGATTATCATAGTAGGGGAGGGGAATGGCATTACTTTGAGGTGTCACTTTACAACTGAAACACATGTAAACAAATTACAATGTGCCGCCCAAAACACTAACAGATGTCTCGACTCTACCCTTCTGGTACAACAGACCAACACCATGCAGCGAGATTAAGAACGCAGACCAAGAATTAAAACTACATATGAGAAAAAACAAATATCCAAATTTAAGTTTGTGTAATTTATTTCCTCAGCAAAATACTTCTCCCAGCATGATCTCCACATGGACCTTGCTGGAAAAGATACACTCGGCAATGACATGGCAAACACATCATGAACTAGAGTCCCACTGCCTCCTGCCTAAAACTCATCCATGTCGACTTCCTTTCTCCACCCCTACATCTATTTCGGACCATCTTACCACCTCCTCTGAACCTACTCTTGTCTCCGAATCCCAGTACCAATGCATCTCCACCTGATCCTACAATTTCCTCACAACCTGTCATTCATTACAACCTTCAACCATGCACTCAGGAGAAAAAATGGGGTAAATACGTAAGTCAGTCAGAAAGCAATGCCTCTTATTTTTTCTTATGTAAAATTAGTTAAGTGAAAAACTTGAATTTGGCACTATTCCTCAACCTTTTTCCACCGGAGTAGGAACTTCGTGCGTCAACATGTGACCGCATAGTAATCGTTTGCAAGATGGACAAAATCGATGTTCGTAAGAGACCGTGTGGTGTGGTTGAATTTTTGAATGGAGAAGGTGAAATACCCATTCGCTTTCAGGAAAGACAAAAAAATGTGTTATGATGGAACAGTGGATGTCAGCACTGTAAGGCGATGGGTTCGTCGACCTAACGATGCCGAAGGGCTATCACCGTTGGCTGACGCAAAGAGGAGCGGCAGGTCGGCGACCCCAGTCACTCTATGCAACGTTCAGCAAGTCGATGACAGTGAGGAACAAGTGAGGGAGATAATGCGACACAATTCATCTGTCACATTTCACCTTCTTTATTCAAGAATGGAATCACCCAACGCTTTCTCTTACGGACATCGATTACGGCCATTTTTCAAACGACTGCTGTGCTGCCAGATGGTGCAGAAAGTTACTACTGCGGTGAATTGCAGAAGGAGGTTCGAAGAATAGTGCAAACTTCAAAATGTTTGCTTAATTAATTTTATTTAAGCAGAAAAAATAAGTCATTACTTTTTTGGTTGACCCTCTTACAAAGCAACTACAGTCAGATGCAGGAGAAATACGTGCGTTTAGGAACTTGCAATATATATACATTTTGCACCATGATGGATCTCTTAGAAATAAAACTGAATTTATAAAGGCTACACTTGAGAGCTATTTAAATCAAATACATTTTCTTTGTTTTACAGGACATTGGTTATCTCGTAATCATTGAGCATTTTGCAAATTCCAAACTTTTATCTTCCAGGTCATTGTTGGACAAAGGGAATGGAATAAGGGTCCTGCGTATGGAGTTTCAGTATTGGCATATTCTGTATTCAGTTTCTATATTCTGCACATGGAGTTTCTGAAATGATATCGTTTCTGTCTCCTTTACATAATTAAATTAATTCTTGAATTCAGAAGATGAAATTGAGGTAAACATGTTTTTGAAACCTCTATTGAACAGCTTCCAATGCTCAAAATCATCGTACTTTGCATCTACAGGCCTCCAACAAAACGAGCTATACCGCGTTCTTAGAAAAACTAGAGAAAACTCTGAACAATTCAGCAATCGCTTTTAAATAATTAAAAAAATCACTACTATGTACGAAATTGAAAGGAGAGACAAGATACAGCGATCACGATTCACAAGTTAGTTCAGTTACAAGAAACTAGAACACGGCACAATAAATAAACACGCACGTGTACATTGTTTACTAAAAAGGAAATAAAATTGTTCACGGCCCGCCAGCGGCGCGGGGACAGCGAAGGTGTAATACAAATCAAATGAGGGAAGTGTAAATGCGGCCGAGTGAATGGACTCCAATGCTCGCAGTGCTGTTCCTGGTACCATTTTAAATGCCAACAAGCAAAGGACTAACGAACGGGTTTATAAAATGGGTGGCGAGGCCGGGTTGAAAGAGCAACTGCAGGCCCTGCAAACTTCGGGAAGATACGTGCGTCGGAAGAGCAACTGAAACTTCTTCGTAAAAATGTAACTTCATTATCTATGCATGTCTTCTAGAATTCAGTGAGAAATATAGTTATTCAAATTATCGTTCTCCATGTTGTCGTGGCAGGAAGCATTATTACTTCACCAAGGACATGATAAGGGATAAGAGCCCTAATTTATACCTGATTTACCCTTGAAAATAGATTTTATTACATCGGAGAGACAATTTTTTGTAACAATCCTTGCAAACAACGCTCATTTCTTTATGTATTCAAAATTCAAGTAGTCTATGGCTTAGGGTAGGGATCACAGAATTATGAAAACGTGCACAAAATTCACTTTTTTCGTAGCACGTCATACAGTTTGTAACTGTTTTTGACGTAAAATAAAATAAATAAATTCAGGGAAGTTCAGGGAACGAGTGCGATGCGTAAGCTGAGTGGGGAAGCAGAAGAAACGCCGCGTCAGCGCACAAGGGACAAAGGTCTGCGGTTACTCTGACAAGGTAAAGGTGATGGACTGGGCCGGATTGAGCTTGTCCTAGGCCCTAGGCACAATTTTTTCGTAGGCCTCAGAACACATTTTAGGACCGTATTGAACTGTAATTATCATAATTTTTTGGAAATAAAAAAAACCTGTAATTTAGAGGAATACAAATAATTCATTCGAAATTTACGTCGTTTTATGTGACTGAATGATTTTCCTTTTTATTTTCTTAGCGCTCTTTCACAAACCTTCGTTTAAATTGGAATGAACACATTGTAATTTTTGTAAAACATTGTGAATTTTGTATGATTTCTTTAGTTTTAGTTCTGAAATAAACTTGCAAAAAAATTATTAGGAGGTTCTGTCGTAGGGCCCTCATGTTCATAGGCCCTAGGCATTGTGCCTAATTGGTTACTGGTTAAAAGCCTACCGGTTAATCCGGCCGTGGTGATTCGATGTTGCGACGAAGTGAAGGTACTTATCTTCAATCCCGGATGGGATGCAAATGCAAACGTTGTAAAACGCTCAGGTTTTGAACTGTGTAAAATCAATGCAGTGCACTAATAATCCAAAGAATTAGGCTCTTGGCGTACCTACTAAGCGATGGGCTGACCTGGATTTGGAACGATGGAATAATTACAAAAATGTGCGTTATATTTAGTGGCGTTATTTCCCGAAACATTACACAGTCCCAATATCTGGTACATGAATAGGGCAATGGGAGAAAATGGGAATGGGAATGGGAGAAAATTGATACTTTTTTCGTCAACTATAATTACTGGCTGAGTAGGGTAGGCTTATGCCGTTACGGTACGGAAAAATCCTCGAGGTGGCTGGAGGCTTGGTCGACTACACGACAATATCACTGGGTCATGCCTGCAGATGCAGTGACGAGGGGGGCGGGAGAGTGCCAGTAACGTTTGGGGCTGACGCGACGGCGCGGGGATTGCAAAATTGACGTGTCGGGTAAGTCCCTTGTGGCAATGCAGGTGAATTGTAAAAGTTTCTGTAATAAAAGTATGGAATTTTGGAACACCATACATTCATTTAACACTGATTTAATAGAAATCATGGCTTCATTAGGGTATTAACAGCGCAGAATGTTTAGAAATTACCGAAGTGACAGAGTAGAAATGGCGAGTGAGATTAGACTAGAAGTACGAGTTAGAAATGGCGGGCGTCTTTGTACGAGTTAGAAATACTATCAATGCTGTGGTATCGTGGATTGATGAAGAGTACGAAATTGAAAGCGGGAAATGCAACGCGCGATTTTTTGGAAGTCGAAGGAATGTATCGTTCTCTAGGCGATGGGCTTGGGCCGCTTCAAAAGGTTCTAGAAAGAACCCTTTGAACCTCTTAACAAAAGTCATAGGCAGACTATAATTATGGGCAACAACAATTTGGGAAGTGTTACTTGGGTCGGTGAAATCGGGGCCGAAGGAAACGCGCATTGCCTAGCCAGTAGCACTGTTTGGGAGACTGTATTTAGCCTGATAGTTAAGTCTCTTCTTGACGCACTCGCCCTTCGTGAAAGGCTCTCTTGAGAAGTAATTCCCAGTACTAGGACCACAAAGGACTTCTGCTACATATAGCGTTCGAAAATCCGGAGATGGAAAGAAAACGCGAGGCACAAACGCAATCGTAAGGTAGGGCTCAGTAAATGACATTTGGACTAATTTGGAATCTCTGATTGAAGAAGGGCTTTGTACCATTAAAGTTTCTCCCAGCAAATCCTGATTCGGGGTACTATAATTTAAGCATGAAGAATTTGAAAGTCTATGTACGAAGGGGCTACAGTAAGCGTGATTTAAGTTCATTAAAAAATCGAAATTTTTGCAGTAATCAAATGCACCACTGAGCCAAGTAAGTTCTACGAAGCGTTTAATAGAACGAGCAACGTGTGAAGCAAAACGCGCAGGGGACGTTCCTGCAGTTAGTGCTATCTGTTGAGAGAAACAGCTGGGTGAGATTTTACAAATATGTGAGGAGCAGAAGGGGAATCAAGGAGGAATGCCCGCGATTAGAGAAGGCTTTTTTTAATTTCAGACCACGAGAAAGGGAAACGTTTTTAAACCAGATTCTTCTCCGTGCGCAATGAAAATCACGTTCCGGATATTTCAACTGGCAATTTTATTTATATATATATATATATATATATATATATATATATATATATATATATATATATATATATCGCTATAAATGTGAACACTATCTGAAACAACTATCTGAATTAGGAAAAAATAAATGTCGGTCCGCAGGAGATTTCCACAGATATTGTGAATCTCGGAAGGTATGCTTGCTATGATGCCGTGCCTATCGCGTATAATGGATGTAACATTAAAATGCTATAGTATATCGCCTGGACAGAAGCTTTGGTAGTATCCATTTACATGGGAAGAGGCAGTGCAAGCGTGGTAAACTACAAGTTTGTGAGATTTATTTATTTCTTTACTTTACGTCAAAAAACAGTAAAAACTGCGTATGACTGCGATTAACATCCATACGGTGAGAGATGGCTCAGGGCATCAACTGATGTCAATGCAGTCCCTCTGGCCGGGAGGTCCTAGGTTCGAGTCTTGACAGTGACAAGATTTGCGACACTAACTTGTCAACTAGATCGAATTCAGTCGCTGTCTGGAGGAGTATTCTAGCGGCCGGCTGCTCTGATTGGTAGTTCTCCGTGGTATCTCCGATCAACACCTGGCGAATGCCGGAGCAGTACCCTAACAAACGGGCCACGGACCGCGCGCCTTCTTTCCTACCTCTTCCTTGTCCTATCGTCATCTCTTACACACACACACACACACACACACACACACACACACACTAGCATGCACGACACTAGCACATATGCCGGGAGACGGGTGGGGAGTTTAGATCAGTCGTGGCGTTGTCCTGCTGGTGGAAGATACTTGGTTGGGGAAAACCCCGCTAGCCGACGGTAGGTCGGCGCCGGTCGTCGCCATACAGCATTTGTAGATCTGGTCCAAGATAAAAGTAACTATCAAATTAAGTAGTTACTCGATTCATATTGTCACTACCTTCGTGTACTCGCGTAGTATTCTACGCAGTGCCTTGAGTTGTGAAAATCAAGTAAATCGCACTGTGAAAAAATCGAAGACAGTGGTACATTTAGTATTGCGAACTATGATCTATAGTAATGTTAGAACGCTGGCATACACTTTCCTTCTACCCCACTATAGAATACTGCCTTATTCAGGGTTCCCTTCCGACTAGGCCAAATAGACAAAATTCTCTGGTAACAGTCTGGCTCACAACGAATTAATAACGTTTTCGAATCGCAGAAATGTGGCTAGACTGAGCGCTTACAAGACGTATGTAGGTAAATGCGTAAAAGGAAATTCGGACCATACTACCGAAACAGACGTATTTAAGCAGAAGGGATCAGACTTTCAAAATTCGAATACGAACACAATTTTTTTATGGGGAAACTCTTCTTTGTAAATAAAAAAAACGATACTATATATAAAGTGTTTGGCGTGACTTGCGTTGTGTTTTCTTTTGTTATTGTGTTTTAAAGTAATAATTTAACGAATGGAAACTTTTGTCACGAAAAACGAAAGTCTGACTCTGAATATGGATTTAAAAATTAAAGTTTACGAATACTGCCATTTATTTCTTAAATATCGTGCTTCTATGTATAAAAATGAAGCACCTATTAGAATATTATCAGTATTTCGAAAAAAAATTGATGTCATTGACTATACCATTTTGCTCTCAAAATTCCTATAGAAATCGTGGTATTGCTCTAGATAGGGTATTCTTGTACCTTAAACATCGATCGCAGACAGTGTAAATTTCGCCGCATGGCCACGAAAGAACTTTATTTAATCATTGTTCATACTCATTTCTGGGATCTCGCAGGGTTCTATTTCGGGCTCTATTATCATTCTTTTATGCGTAAATGACATGCCCTCGTCCGTTAGAAACGGAAGAATAGTCCTGATTGCGGATGACACTGCAAGTGATGGATGATTGCAAAAAAAAAAAAAAACGATTTGAGAAGATTCAAATTCGTTTCGCAATAACAAATTAAATGTTAACGAAGGGAAAACTGTTTCATATATGAAAACTGTTTCAATGGAGTTTTGCATTTCAAACGGAATGATGGCATGCGCTACTCAATATGAGCAATATGCAATTGGCTGATGTTCAGGTAACAATATTTCTGTGTCTGCATTCAGGCAATCCTAAAATATTCATTTAAATGAATTGAACTCAAAATAAAGTTAATTATGTTCTCCATATAGAGTTATTTAAAATTCGTTCTTCAGACAGATCGTTGCGGTTTACAAATATACCCTCGGCTAGAGAAAAAACTCGTATGAACGACCAGAAAAAAATTTCTATCATCACAACCATGCGGACAAAGTTGGACAACCCTCGATCCGGGTCATGTGCACCATGACCAATCGCCAGCACTTACGAGCGTAGTGCCAATGAGATTGGCGCAAAATTTTAAGGGAACGCGTTTTGCTTTCCCAGGCATGGGGCCTAGTTTGTTTACATAGAAATTCCATCAACTCGCTGTCGACGCACAGATTTGCCTTCGCGCACGCCATGACGGAAAAATAATTCTGATTGTTGGTGCCAATAGACCAGTGAATATTTAGCCCTTTAACAACAATTATCCTAACTTCTAGCAATCGATTTGCATCCGCTGTCAAACCTGCTCATTTGAAATGTCTAGAGACGGACGGACGGACGGACGGACGGAAGTTGTGTATTGTTCCGGACGTTTTCTGAGTACTGTACATTTCTTCCATGTGCCTATGCGAAAGAGTAGAGAGATATTGACACTCCGAGCTTTGCAGAACGATAGTGCCCTAATGATGCAGACGGCGTTGACGGCACTGAAGAGTCGGAAACGTTTGTCACGAACAAGAACAGTATAATTCTAAAACGCATTGCGAAATTCTTCATTGTCCAGTTTGTCTTGTACTGAGAATACAAGTAAGAAATGCGGTGATTGAGAATCACAATTGGAAAACGTCCGTGGTGATATCGTAAGGGGGATGGCCCACGAGGACGGCGCCGTAGCGGCCGCGCGGGCCGTGCACTCACCCAGCCAGGAGGAGTCTGCGGGCGTCACCTGGATGTCGCTGCCCGGCGCCTCGATCTGCGGGATGAGCACGGCCGAGAAGGCCAGCGCCACGCCCACCGCCAGGTGGAAGGAGGCGGCCACGACGGCGGCCAGCACCTGCGGGGACAGGGCGCGGAGCGGGCGCTGGCGCATGGCGCGGTGTGACGGGTCGCTGCGGCCGCCCCGGTCGCCTGCCCTGCCCTGCCCTGCGACGCCGCCCCCGCCCACGCCCCGCCCACGCCCCGCCCCTCCCCCGCGGCCGCGGCCCTGTATCGACGCGCGCGCCCGCGCCGGCGCCTGCGGGCGGCCGCCCCGGGCGATGCGCACGCCCACGCCCCCTCCCCCTCCCTCCCCTACAATGATTTTAAAAAATCGCAGTGTTGACGGTTTGCCTGCGCACGTGGCCTTGGAGGGAGGGATCGATCAAGGGATTCGCGACAGACGAGCGCGTGCGCGTGCGAGGCGACAGGGCTGGGAGGGGCGGGGGGGACGTGGCCCATCCAAGAAGCCCTGGAGGGTCAAAGGTCAAGGATGGCCGCACAGGGTTGGCGAAGGCTCACGTTGGATCTAATTCTATATGCACTTTTTTAGACATCCTTTAATGAGGGCAAATCAATTCAACTGCGTAAAATAGATTTTTTGGTGGTAATTTTGTTAAGGGTTTGTAGCTAAGCAAGTATCATGTTAAATCATCCATCGATATATTTGTATTATATAGCTCTATGCCACAAGATTTTTGATGATAAATTACTTGTTTTCCTAACCCATTTTTTTGCGCAGATTTCAGATCTACTTTCAGGTTTTTTCTATCACGTACATATATTTGCAAATCGAGAGCTCATTTTTCTCTGAAAAGTAAAGTTTTGGAAAGGGGAATTTTATTGAGAGGAAAAGAAATTTATTTGGTAAGCAGAGGTAGTTGGCTACACTTGGGTTATAACCATCTCGCTGTTAGGTAAGAAACTGCACGATTGTTTACATACAATTGTCCTGTGGAGTGCTGTAAAATTTTCTTCGCGCAGTTACTTTAGAAACGAGTGCACCAGTGCTTGAATAACCTAAATGTGTTTTTTCTATTTTGTAGCAACTTACGTAATTGTTAAGCAAAGACAGGACATTAATAGTTTTGTAAATGATATCTATTAAGCATATTACGGGATAAGGTTACGTGATTTAGACAAAAGCTGGGCACCACACAAGGTGTGACGTACATGTATTGAGAGGCTGAGACTGTGGAAAAAATGGTATGAAAAATCAATGCCTTTTGCAGTTCGAATGGTTTGGAGGGAGCCAAAATATCTTGTACATGATTGCAATTTTTGAATTGTTAAGGTTCAAGATCACAACGTAAAAAGAAAGAAAGAAATAGAAGATTCCATCAAGACTAAAAAAATCGTCTAACACATGGTGTAACGATCTCTTGGCCCAGGACTAAAGAAAGGAATTAATAAAATTCTTTAAATAGGAAGACATTATGATTGTTTTGCTATGATATTGAGAGTTTAATAAATTTCTTTAATTTCACTTATGATGCAAGTCAGTGAATGTTATTTACAGACTCAACACGTAGCTTCAATAGTGTACTTTAACAAAATGGAAATTTGTTTGCGTCAATACTGTTGCCCATTCAGTACACCTTAAGGAAAATTATGAAAATTCCAAAGCTTTGCTAAGATTCGTGAACTATGAAAATCAATCGTGGACAATTTGTGAGGATTTTAAAGTAGTTGAAATGTTGCTGACTCAACAAACCAGCTACACAAAAATTCCATGTTTCATTTGTGAATGGGACAGCCGAGTCCAAGACAAGCACAGGAAGATATCAGACTGGCCTGAAATAATAACACTCCATCCCGATTCAAAAATGTAACGTAATCAATAAACTAATTTTTCAACCAAGCAAAATACTGCTCCTCCACTTCACACCTGGCTTGATTTAATGAAACAGTTAACTAAAGCACTTTCAAAAGATGGTAAATGCTTCCAGTACTTGGTAAGTAGATTTACGAAGGTACCTTGTGAGAAACGTAAAAAAAGGATATTTGTGAGCCTGCAGATTAGATATTTAATGATAGACAATTGTTTGAAAGTACAATGAATCCAGTGGAAAAAGGTTTGTGTTTTGTATAAACAAATTTTTTCTACTTTTTGGGCAGCAACAAAGTTTCCAACTATAAAAACTTTGTGAAAACACTGTTGCAGAATTTCATGTAATTAGGATGCAACACGAGTGTAAAACATCATTTTGTACATTCTCATATTAATTTTTCCTTTGGACCTCGGCAATGACATGAAGAACAAGGCGAACGTTTCCTCCAGAACGTCAAAGATATGGAAATGTGATATCAGGGGAGGTGGAATATAATCATGATGGCTGATAACTGTTTTATGTCAAAGTGAGACGGCAATACTGAAGGGAGACTATCAAGATAGAGAAATTACATATCAGGTTTGAAGAACTTGAAGTGAATTAAATGAAAAAATGGAATTATTATATATGTGTGTGTGTGTTTGTGTGTGTGTGTGTGTGTTTGTGTGTGTGTGTGTTTGTGTGTGTGTGTGTTTGTGTGTGTGTGTTTGTGTGTGTGTGTTTGTGTGTGTGTGTTTGTGTGTGTGTTTGTGTGTGTGTTTGTGTGTGTTTTTGTGTGTGTTTGTGTGTGTGTTTGTGTGTTTTTGTGTTTGTGTGTTTTTGTGTTTTTGTTTGTGTGTTTTTGTGTTTGTGTGTTTGTGTGTTTGTGTGTTTTTGTGTGTGTGTGTTTTTGTGTGTGTGTTTTTGTGTGTGTGTGTTTGTGTGTGTGTGTGTGTTTTTGTGTGTGTGTGTTTTTGTGTGTGTGTGTTTTTGTGTGTGTGTGTTTTTGTGTGTGTGTGTGTGTTTTTGTGTGTGTGTGTGTGTTTTTGTGTGTGTGTGTGTGTTTTTGTGTGTGTGTGTGTTTTTGTGTGTGTGTGTGTGTTTTTGTGTGTGTGTGTGTGTTTTTGTGTGTGTGTTTTGTGTGTGTTTTGTTTGTGTGTGTGTGTGTGTGTTTGTGTGTGTTTTGTGTGTGTGTTTTGTGTGTGTGTTTGTTTGTGTGTGTGTTTTGTGTGTGTGTTTGTTTTTGTGTGTGTGTGTGTTTGTTTTTGTGTGTGTGTGTTTGTTTTTGTGTGTGTGTGTGTTTGTTTTTGTGTGTGTGTGTGTGTTTGTTTTTGTGTGTGTGTGTTTGTTTTTGTGTGTGTGTTTGTGTTTGTGTGTGTTTGTTTGTGTGTTTGTGTGTGTGTTTGTGTGTTTCTTGAATTCGTAATATTTAAACCGTTTTTATAATAATTAGCATTTTTAAGTAAATAAATGCCACTGTCCATCCTGATGCAATGCATTTTAATTCTATACAAGGTTACCAAATATCGACTTTTTTAAAAGAAAGAAGTAATTTTCCTTGTTGCAAACAATGCGATTTTAGTTAAAATTTCAAACGCGAATTGTGCAAAAACCTTACGTGCTACAGAATATCTAAAATAAGATATAAAATCGGAATGAAAAATTGTTTTATAATTACCTTTCTGTCATGAAACATCGTTCCAAAAGTTATGAAATGCAGCACAGTGTAATTTAAGGATTTTTTAAAAATTAATAGGCACTTTTTTTAGAAATTGTATTATAGTGCTCCTCCTTTGGATATACAACTTATACACGTTACACTATCAAAAAAATGCGCTAAATGTAGCGTGTGAAAATGTAGGGCATGTACGATCGACCGCCGAAGGCCAGTTCTGAAATTTTGGATTCAATCAGCCGCAATGCACAGCGAATGCGCGGTCGTCTTGTCATCGCTGGTGGTCGAAATATTAGAGAATGAAACGGACAGGAAAGGCGTGCCAAAGGAAAGTCCAGAACATGGTCATTAGACAGGTGTGGGATGTCGATTATCTCGTATTACGCCAACCGACCCGGCAGGACGCAGTGCTAGATGCTTTCCTCGTCCGCACGGCAGAAACGTTTTCATGCAACGTGTTGGAGGAATTACCGACCACAAATCTCTTTTCTTTGAATTACGTTTACACTTAAATAAAAATGAGTGGAAACATAAAACAAAGAATACGGCAATGACGCAATTTTTTAAGGGCATGAGAGAGCATGTAAGAACTACGAGCAGCGTTTAAAGCAGTAATTGAAAAAGTTTTAGAAACATTCATTTCTCGTATTATTCTTAAATTCATATTTCTCGCATTATTTTTTAAATTGGCAACTTAAAAAAATTCAGAGTTCAACGAAAATGAGATCATTTAGTGTTGTTCGTTCAATCGGCGGGGAAAATTAAAGAAAGAATTTGGAGCTATTGTTGAAAAAATATTTTTTTTATACATTGCATTAATTTCAAGCCGAAATGACGTGAAAACTACTCGTTTTTAAAAAGATTGTACATAACCTTTTTTGAAGAGTTCTTTTTAGAACAGATTTCGTTTCAGGCAAAAACCTCAATCTCCAACTTTATAATTATCAAACGTTAATTTTTTTCCAATTTTCAAGAGGACTGAGAGTTCGTCGGAAATGAGACTAGCAGCAAGTTTTTTACCGTCTTTATACGAGGAGAAAAGTTAAAGAAAAATCAAAAGCCTTTTTGAAAAAAAATTGTAAAAAAAATTAAGATTTTCTGTTTCAAGCAAATTTTGAGAAAAGTACTCATATTTTCGAAAAAAATGTTCATGACCTTATTTCAAGATGTCTTTAAAGTACAGATTTCATTCAGAAAAAAAGCATCTTCAATATTCTAGTTGTGGGAAGACGCCGAAAAAAAATGAACCTTCGCAATTTTCGAAACATCAAAGATTTCAACAAAAATGAGACCTGAACCATTCTTGTAAGCATATTTAAAATATATTACCCGTTGACAAAGTTTGATCAAAAAGTTTGGAGCCATCTTTGAGAAAATTTTCAAAATAATGAAGCTTCCGTGTAAAGTACCCCCAAAAATCAAAATATCAGTTTCAAATCCGAAGTTCCTTTAAATCGACCGAGGAATATGAAATTTGGAGAAAATCGCAGGAACAGTTCAGGCGCTAGCGTTCGTTGTTCTTAGACGGACGGCCAAACGGAAAGACGGAAATATAGACGTTTCCCATCAATCGATTCTTCGGTATCAGGGACCACAAAATATACGTTCTGACTACATAACGAGTTAGAGGAAGTAATTTACCATGTATATGAACAATATTCACTTTCTCGGTATTATGGCCCGATAATAGATATTTGGTCGAAAGTTTCCTTTTTCGGGCCCACGATTACAATACTTTCTCTTCTTATGAAGGGCGAAAAAGTAAAAGCGCAGAAATTATGTTTGCAAAATATCCTCACATCTGACAAAATAAGTGGTCGGGGTACAACACGTATGCCCTTAAAATTGAAGGGAAGTAGGACGAAATTCTGGATATTCGAGACACAAATAACTCGCTGTTTACCGAGGATAATGCTAAAGTTAGATCTTCATATTCCTATACTTCATTCGTCTACGGGTAATTATTTTTAACTAGAAGCATTTATAATTAATGAGAAATCGGACGGACCAGATGAAATCTCGTTAGATATTTCCAAAATTAGCGGGGAGGCTATTTTCCCAAATCTACTAACGTTATTTAGCGTTTCTATTAACGTGAGCGTGCCGAAAGACTGTAAATCACCCATCGTTGTACCGATAGTGAAACGTGGCAATCAAATTGAAGTGTTTAATTACACAGATCTTCGATGAAAAATATACAAGGGAATGGGTATCTGAATTTTATGTATTTTTGGGTACTTGTTAAAAATAATACTGAAAAATTTCTATCACGTCATGTTTTTTAAGCATTCTGTTTTAGTTGGATTTTTTGAACATTTACCATAACTTTTTTCCCGAGCGTTTCGAAAGAGACAGCTGAATTGCTGAGCTCCAAATTGAAAGAAAAAATTGGCCAAAGGAATCTACTTTTATTGGTAAGGAATAGGTAAAATTTGTAATTTTTTTGTGAAAGAATTATTAATCTTTCATTGCTACACTGGGTCTCCTGGATCCAAAGAGAAAACAACTTTTTAATTTTTCAGGGTTTATTAGTACGCTCTTCAGATTTTCAGTAGCTTCATTGCCGTCGGTACGAATTCGTTCTTCCAGTTATTGTGTTTACTGGGAACTTATTCCGTGAGATATTTAATTTTCGTGAGATATTTAATATTTTTTGGGGGTCTCGCAGACACACTATTGCTTTGAGGTAAGTAATAAGTAAATGATCTTCGTGTTTGGAATTCTAATACAATTATGTTTATTACCTCTGTTTTCGTCTAGTACAGTGATTAATAATGCACATAACACGTAATATTAACATAGGAAGATGTAGCAAGATTATTTATTTTTAGGCTGGTAGCAATGTGAAATTTCGAAAGGCTGTGCTATATTTTATTATGTGTACTTGAATTTTAATGTTCTATAAAAGTTTTGTAAATATTTTAATGAATATTTTTTTTGTTTAAAAACATGAATGCAGAGGAAGAAAATGAAGGCAAGGAGAAGCTTAATTCAGAACTTAGGAAAAGGAATGTTATTAAGAACTTAGGAAAAGGAATGTTATTAAGAAAAAGTTAGTGAATTCTAAGGGGGCAATAATTCCAGAGAGAAACTCTGGTGAAGATTGTAAATATTTGAAATGCTTTGAGACCCCCACCCTTATCCAGATGAGATTGTATGTTATTGCAGTAATTTATCCACAAAGGATATTCAACACACTTGCAAGGGTTTATACATTGAGCCTTAATGATTCTAGAGTTGAAAGGAACAAATATTTCTTTGAAATGGATTTTCGACGTGATAACGTTGGAGTACGGTCTGAATTCCCCCCCTGGAATGTGTCGTGTGTGTGTGTGTGTGTGTGTATATATATATATATATATATATATATATATATATATATATATATATATATTTCAGATTTTTAAACAATGTGGACGATAGTGAAAAACAATTAAAACCAATTTTATCCGTTCAAAAATTTGAAATGGTATTTGAAACACTTTTTACCCCTTTCTTCGGCTCTACCCTTTGCACCGCGCAGCTGCTCTCGTAACGTTCAGAAGCGCTGCCTCTCGAGGGTTAATATGTGTTCGACGATTTGTTTGAGTACAGTAATCTGAGTGTAGACAGTCGGCAAAATTGGCGCAATTAGTATCAGTGATTATAAATTCAGATAGCCAGCTCTCAACTTAGATTGTTACGGTTCTGAAGAAGAATGCGAAGAAATATATGATAGGACTATATTTGAAAAACTCAAATTTGAACTGCGTAAATGAAATTAAAAACATTGTGAACCATATTAGTTCGTTATGGATTTATGTATTAACTATCTTATCTAAAGCGAAAAATGGTGAATTTTGTAAATTATGCTACGAACTAATTGGCAGGTGCGAATGCAACCCACAATGTACTTCTACAACTTCCAATTAGTAGTGGTACAACAACATATACCGTTTTCGCATTATTTTTAACGCATTATTATTTGGGTTTTTCGAAAATTCAGATAGTTCAACAAAATTGAGCACTGCGCTATTTTTGAGAGTCCTTTGATATATCCTTCAAAAAAATATGCAGCTTTTTTTTAAAAAAATGAAGATTGCATTAACGTCAAGCAGAATTTACGCAAAATTACTAGTTTATTTCAAAGAAATTGAAGAAGACCTTTTTTTAAAGACTTATTTTTATAACAATTTTTTTTGCAATTCTCGGAAATATAGAATTCGCTGAAAATGGGACCTGCAGCAATTTTTTACTGCCCTTTGCTACGCACAAGAAAATTTTCAGAAAAAAATGTAGCCAGTTTTTGACAAAATAATTATATGAAAATGGCCTACATTTTGTGCACAATTAAGAGAATATGACTCATATTTTCGAAAACAAAAATATACATGACTTTAAGTAGCCCCTCCAAACAAAAATTAGTTTACCTGTGTCCACATACAGGATGAGTCACGTAACTTTAGCATCTCTTGTAACTTTTGAACGGTTGAAGTTATTCCAATGCCGTTTACACGAAAGTGCATGAGGGAATGGGGCTAGTTAATTCATGTATTCGTTTCGATTTTACCATTTTTAAGAGATATTGAGGTAAATGTGTGTTTTTCAAATGGAACTATACATATTTTTTAGTCTGTCATGAGCGTAAAAGACGAATCCAATGATATACTTATTGTCGTATGTTAGATAAGCATTTTTTTAGTAATTTTGATTTTTTGCGACTCGTGTTTGACGTATATTTTAAATGTGACAGCCACCAACCAAAGTCGCGTAGCGCTCTCCCTGCCAGCACGTGCTTGGAGCGTTGCAATATGCATTGAATACGAGTCGCACTAGACTAGAAAAATAGAACTAGATAGACTAAAAGTGTACAGTTCCATTCAAAAGTACAAATTTGCCTCAATATCTCGAAAAATACAAATGATAAAATAGAAATGAATACATGTATTAATTAGCCCCGTTCCCTCATGTATGTCCGTGAAAACAGCATTGCAACGACTTAAACCGTTCCAAAACCACAGGAGGGGCTAAAGTCCCTTGACTGGCCCTGCACATTACGCCCTGCATCTCACCTGGCGGCGCGTGCCGAGGTGGCGCGGGCGCTTGGGCGGGTCGGCGTCGGCCTCGGCGGCCGCGTCGCTGCGCTCCATGGCGGGGGCGTCGGGGGCGGGGGCGGGGGCGGGGGCGGGGACGGGGGCGACGGCGGCCACCACCGCGCCCGCCTCCTCCTCCAGCTGGTTGAGGTGCAGGCTGCTCGCGCTGCAACACAACGGGCATCCATTGATGGCACTGCACTGCATCTATCTGACCGGTTCCACCCCCGACACTGGTTACACAGCTACGTCGAAATTCGTCTTTGTCTGGAGGAGAATCGTAGCGGCTGTCTGATGTAATTGGTAGTTTCCGTAGTTTCTCCGATCAACACCAGGTGAATGCCGGAGCAGTATCCTGACAACTGGATGCGATCCTTCCTTCCTCTTTCTTGTCGTATCCTCACCCCTTACTTACACACACTTACGCTGCCGTGCACTACACTACTACACATGCCGGGAGACCGGGAGCGTAGAGGTTCGAGCGGTGCGCCGCTGGTGGGGAACCTGGATACCTGGTTGGGAAAAACACGGAAGCTGATGTGTAGGACGGCGCGGGATCTCACAATCAAGCTGGGAAAGATCACATCCACCTGGCGCTATAAAAATATGCACCATACTTACGGAACTTCGACGCGCCCGAATTCACTTATTAATCAACCAACCAACGGGGAGCCGATCCGTCACAGTGTTCCCAAACTTGAACCTAGGTTTTACGTTGAGGAGGGCCATTTTTTGGTACATGGGATGAACATATGAAAAAGAGTAAAGAGTAAGTGAATTTATTGTCAAAAGTTCAGTGCAAATATGGTTATTTCGTTGTATAATTGCAGAAAGAATCAGGCTTTTGTCGTATCTGGCAACGAACTTTTCCGTCCCATCATCGACAAACGTTGCCACCAGACGCGTGGCGATGCGCCGAGCCTTTGCTTTGGAGTTCCACATGGTCTGGAGAGATTATGGTGAGAAAGATGTGCAGGCGCCTACTGCAAAGTCGCAAATTGTCGTCTTTGTCCAGGGATTTAACGGCTGGATAGGAGGATTAAAAAAGGCCTAAGAATTTCATGATTAAAAACGCAAATATCTCATGGCGATCGTCCAAACACAGGATATATATTTGCCAGTTTCCTTCTTGGAATAAGATTTTGAAATATTTTGGGAGCAAATAATAGAATCGGGTAAACCTAGATTCAATATTCCGCCTGTGTCGCAGTATATAAAAGACCAAATTTGACTTTTACGAAATACGATTTTAACTTTTAGTATTGGTTGGTATGACGATAATCTTTAGTATTGACTCGCAAGGCGATAAGAACGAGAGGTCAGAATAGAAAGCTCGCCGCTAAAGGGTCGTTCACAGAGTCTTACTAGAGAAGGAAGACATACCTAATTGAGGAAAGTGAATAAGAATCCTCGATTAATTGCGACGAAAAGTGTTACTGAGTTGTTAGAGGAACGCGGAAAAAAGTGCACCCTGAAACTGTGAGGAAAGTACTAACAACCAAAGGGTTTAATGAAAATGTGGCAACGAACAAGCTATTTACAAGCGAGGTGAATAGAAAGAAAAGAATGGAATTCGCGAAGAACTTAGCGAATAAGTGGTCAGTGTAGTGGTCATATGTTATTTTTGCTGATCAGCTTATGGCATTCAGATGACACAAATTAAGGTACGACACAACGTCAACAAACGAAAATGTGCAGCAGTTTGTTAAGTACGGCGGATGCAGTATCATGGTGCGAGGATGCATATCTTCGTCTGTATGTGGAGAATATCGGTTTGAAGAAGAAACAATGACGAAGGAAGGTTATCTCCGCATTCTCGAGGAATATTTCCACCAAAGTGAGGATATTCTCAGACTGCAGGTTACCTTTAAATGTATCAGAACTATGTTTCAAAACGTAAAGCCTACATTGTGCGTAGCTGGCTTCCCTTCAACTGCCCCAAGGTCTCGCAGTCTGTATGTACTTGGCTGTCCGGGAGACACCGTGTCCAAGGCACAGATGCCGACGTTTCGGCTGCCTTTCTGCGACCTTCTTCAGGGCGTGAGGCAATACATACTGACTGCGGCCGCAGAAGCCTACGCTCTATCTCCTCAGTCTCCAAACCTTCATCCAATCGAGCATTTGCGGAGTGAACTAAAAGCTTGATGACAAGAGAATAACATTTCCACAAGAGAGGAAGTGATGCGCAAGTTGATGAGCCCCAGCTTAGGCACTGCGGAGGGGAGGGATTGACGACGCGATGGGGTCTCGAGGGGGTCTTTGAAAAGGTCTTTGGAAGGTTGTTGATGAACTCTCTTGCGCTCATAACGTAGTGAATCGCTCGCTTGGGCTGGTTACAGAACGAAATGCACTCTTTTCTCCTGGCAGAGATTTGAACTGTATCTATGGAGTGAATGAACTAATTATTTATTGAACAAGTGTAATTTGTGAATGAGAAGATTTGTGATGCGGTCGTAACAAACATCTCGTGTTAGTTTCTTCGTCTCTTCCGTAAATAACACTTGTATTTCGTTAAATTTTATTTACTCCATAAATACAGATGACAACCCTCCCAGGGGAAAAGAGTCCATTTCTTTCCGTAACCAGCTCAAGCGAGCGATCCGCCACGATATCAGACCGAGAGAGTCCATCAAGAACCTTCATCAAGAACCTTCACCTTCTTTTTCCCAAGACCCTCTGGACACCCCATCGCGCCCCAAGCGGTCGTGACATGGGGATAGGCGGAAAAATACACAGACACACACAGACACACAGACACACACACACACACACACACATGTATGCCGAATCGACGAAAAGAAGTGATTTCACACAAATTTTACAAAATCATTTGGTATGGAAATTAATTTTTTGTTGTGATAAAAGGAAATTACATTCATATGGCTTTTTTCAGCATTTGTCGTTGATCTGTATTAAAATGTCATTTTTTACATTTCCGTCATTTTTAAAGCATTTTTCGCTGATTTAATCGATTTTAATTTAATTTTAATGGTACTTGCTTCACATAATCTTTACGACATGCAACAAATATTTTCCACATAATTCCGCAGAAGGCTATTCAATTTCTTCGCTCAGAAATTGGAATGACAACCGTTGTGAGTACCTGCAATTTAAGGTACCTGCCACGCTTATCAGTGTCACTGTCGGTTCGGCCGATTTCGCGATAACTAAACAGGTTTTCTGGTAAAGAACAGTCCGAAACGTTTGCAAGCTGAGTGCACTTGAACGAAAGGAAGAAGTCTTGATTACATCAGGAACACATCCAACAGGTTGAGTTGTTCATCTGAAGTGGTTTTGACCAATTTTGTACGTCATTTTTCTTTGCTATTAGGGCTTTTACAATATTTTAAAACATTTTATTAACCATTTTTGGCAATATTTTACGTCATCAAAGTCCGCATCCTCGTTATTAGCTTTTTGATAGCATTTTTTTAAATTTTAAAGATATTGGACTAACTTCATTGTTTTAAATGGCACACTTTACTCATTTACACGATTAGGTAAATCTCGAGAAGAGAAAATTCATGAAAGTTTGTGATTAATAATTAACAGCGCACACAAGTATGAAATGTGGCAAAATCGCAGGAAAAACGGTTAAACGGACGTTTGTGGCGCGGCACCTGTAGCTCAGTTGACTCCAAGTTGCAAGGGCACTGCAACGACCTTGGCGACCACATCCGTGGAATTTCCCTTCGAACAAACGTTCGGGCGAAGCCCTCGAATGTGTCAAGCATTCAAGGTCCTGAGTTCACATTTTGTTCGAAAGAATCGACGGAAGTGACAAAAACGTTCATCGCTGGTATTTTCTCATTTGTAGCATCGTTCTTCACGCATTTTTAAACGCTTTCGATTTTTAAAAGGGGGCACACTTGTATGATGCGTAATACACTCTACAGTAAACATTACGTCGCTTTTATTTCAAATCATTGTGCGTCAAATCGCATGGCGAGTCCATTCTCTCTTTTGAACGTCTTCGGTAGAGATTCAAAAAGCGGGAAAAATTCAGAAACCTTTCTCTGCTTCACTGTGAAAATCTCACTATTCTCGGGCAAAGGCGTATTCAGCTGATTGCAAATTATTTAGTATTAGAGATGGTGACAGTAAATATTTTTTAAAATGTAACTATCCAATTTTCTTCAGTATGCTCTCAGCAATTTCCCGTAAACGATTAATAAAACAAAAAAATAACTGAAATTACTTGCTAATTACAACATTAATGAGTGGCAAATTTTCAAAAGTTATACTCAACTATTCGCAGAAACAACTCGCCACGGAGTCACAAATCTCTGCTCTTCACTGCCAACATCATTCTCTCTCTCTCTCTGCATGGGATAAACGTATTTTTGGCGATTTCCAGACTGCCTCCTGTATACTTGTGTAACACGTACTCGATTGTCGTTTAGAGATCACAAGCGCTAGACACCTATCTGATGCGTTTGGAAACCATGAACAATAGCGGCTGTGGAAACGATCAGAAACCCAGCCGCGCCGTGTACTCGTGAATCTGCTTCAACGAAAGATTTTTAAAACTTATTAATCTTCATCAAATACCAACAAACGTGGTGTTGATGAATTTGCTTTTCACGACCTATTAAATCGTTTAAAAAATACGTTACAATTAGAAAAATGAACTTATTCCGATATCTTTAAAATGAAAAATCTCAGAAAGCTAGTAACTACAACTGATGAGCCCCTACGTCTTGAATCGTTCTGTGAAAATTTCATCTCAAACGTCGTATTCCAATGTTATATGAAAAATAAATATTTTTTGAAAACATACTATTGATTTTGTAAAAAGTAATAAATGTTACCATGTTATTAAATTATTAATACTATTAGTGACAATCGTATTTTTTTACATCTTTGACCCCGGTGAATAAGTTGATAAGTCATGAAAACCTAATTTTACAGGAGAGGAAAAAAACTTTCAACTCATGCTGTAAATCAGGGATTAATGATATTCAAACGAAACCTATACACAACTACAGTGTTTTTACAGTTCTTTTATTGAGTATACTTTCCTGTGCAGAATTAAGCGTGTTTGCCTTTTAATTAGAGTTATGCGGTAATTTACGCAAAAATTCAAAAATAAATTTAGTTATCTCGTTATTTACATAGAACAGAACATGAAGTATGACACATGTTTCCTTTAACTTTAAAGATTTTTTCAATATTCTGCTAAAAATAATTAATAATTAAGGCATAACTGGTTTCATAAGTAAGAAAAAAAATGAACATGAGAAACTTTTAATTACTGTTTAACAAGAGTCACATTTTTTACTGATAGCTTACGAACGACACACAAACGAACATCAAAGAAATTCTTTTAAATAGAACACTGGTATTGTTAATGAGGATTAGTTTCCTCTAAATCTGGATCTATACATTGAATGTTTGCTGTAGACAGCTTTTTGTAAAAGTCATAAAAATCTGGAACTATTAATGGAAAAAAATTCAATCATATTCTTTCTTTAATTCAAAATCTCTTCTTTTCAGTACAATGAACGCTCTCTTCGGCATCTGATGCTCTCCCAGGAGATCACTATGTCACGCTTTTGGCTTTATTACCGCATTTACTTTTTGACTGCTAGGATTTTTCCATTTCATCTTTGTCCTTATGTTTCAACACAAGGCCTTTTGTGCGACAATCAGTCTTCTTCCATTGGTGAGAGTGGGGCGCTAGACACATATCGCGGCGCGACGTGCGAGAGGAATTCCAATTTTCTCTCTTCGTCTGACACTAGATACAACTTAATTTTATGAATTTCTCATGTTTTTTGGAAGAACATAAGGTCCGTCAATTATGGAAGATATTGAATGCATTGTTTATAATGTTTGGAGAATTTATTTTTATTTCACGTAAAGTTGATTCAAAATATACATTTAATGAGCCCTATATGTAAAGTTGGACGTTCTGGAAGGAAGACGCTTTCTGGGTTCTGAAGGTGTGTGCATCTTGTGAATACGAGTGTTTGTGGAAAATTTCTCATTTTGCGATATATCCCAGGGTAGTGAAATTTTGGAAATAAAATAATTTTATTTGTGAAAAACTTATCCAAACAATAGTTACTGTTGCAAAGTGCTGGAGTGCAATCACCGTATTTTTGAAACCAAGTTCTTTTCTGTTTTGTATGAATTCTATTACCGTCAATTCTCTCAGTGCACTTCTAATACGGAAACTCGAATGCCCATTGGACAACAAAGCCAGAACTACGTGGTGAACAAGCCAGCACCACAAGGTGAATACAACTAATATAAGCACTATGCTTAAAATTATGAAAGTAAGGTTTCAGTCTAAACTTTTGTTCAACGTAGTTTTAATTAATTTACATGAATTGCTTACGTTTATTATAGTGTTCTGAATTTTGGAAATTACATTTCCGTCATTCGATGGAGCTGCAATCTTCAGTTTGTTGAGGCACCAGCCGCCACTGATTCACGGAAACTTCAGCAACCAAAGTATTTTCGCGTCAACTCAATGACAGACACACAAGTCCATATTCGTAGATAAAGTTAATTTCCTTTAAATACATTGGCGGCTGCATATGTCCTTTGTGTTTGAAAGGGCTGCACACTTTGGCCCTTTGATGGTGTATTTCCAAGTACATCCTCTCCAAGAGTCTGAACTGCAGTGTCACACCTGTTATCTTCTGTTTTCCGAGCTATGATTCATTTTCCGTCATCATCTGTATTTTCTATTTTGGTCTGACTTGCAGAATGGGATCTCTCTGAATCTTTCTCTTGGTCGTTATATACACCCATCTCCAACTTACTATGCTTCTCTTCCTCACTGTTGGCCTCTTTGTGTCAAAAGGTTAAACCATAGACTAAAGAGGTATACATCTTTACTCTATGGTTAAACCATCCACACATATAAACTCATTCCGCTTGTATTCAAGCAAGACTTGGTCATGTTAAGCATATGCTTTTTTTATTTTATTTATTTAGTCAAAAACAGTCAAAAACTGTTTGTGACGTATGGGGAGAAAATCATCTGCGCACGCTTTCTTGAGTTTCAGAATCCCTTTCCAACAATTTAACTATTAATAGTTGAAAGATGAAAATAGTAATAATAATAATAAATTTAAAAAAGCGAGAGATAAACATTTCAAAAACTAAATATTTTCGTTGCCGAATTAAAGAAAACTTATTTTTAACGGTAAAGAAACGAACAGATTTGATTTTTTTGTATTGTTAACAAAATAGAAACTCACCCTAAGCTCTATTACCACTACAAGCAAAAGGAAAGTTCAACAAAACGTGCGCATAGTGAAGCTACATTTACGCCCAGAAGCAAATGGGTTAATCTGAGGGACGGGGTTAATCTTTCTGGGTAAATCTGAGCTAATATTCTGGGTTAATCTGAGCCCTTCAACAAAAATATTTACGTGAATAAGCTGATAAGTATATGAACATATTTCTCTCCCGTCATTATTTCACCTAATCTTTTAGCGTGAAAAATGAGACAACTCGACTTATTTGATGTTGATCAGCGATCTCAAATCATTGATGCAGCTTGAATAACCAGACAACTTGACTTATCTTGTTAGGGTTTCTGATTTTAACATTTACGTGATGTTCGTAAATACACATGTCCATTACTCATCAACCAGAAGGAACTGAACTTATCTGGTTATTCACAAATGTAGAGAATCTTTCAGAGAATTCAGGAATATAAATATATCATTTTCAACATGTCCACTTATCAGCTTATTTACCGGGGTCAAAGATAGATTATACCGTCTATATTGTGATAACCACTAAAAACAATTTGGATGGGACATGTTTGTCAGACGATTGCGTTTATACACCCCTATATACCTATATACACTCACTAATCTCTGGATTTAAAACCACTCTTGAAACTCGCTGAATTTAGGACAATAGCATAGGCGCTGCCTCTGCCAGGCAGCAGGGTCGGAGTCTCGACCCTCGCGCCTATACAACTAGGACGATCTCAGCAGCTGCCGGGAGGAGAATTGTAGCGACCGGCTGCTCTAATCGGTAATTTTCCGTGGTTACTCCTATCAACACCAGACGAATACCGATGCAGGACTCTAACAAACGGGGCAAGGTCCGCTCGATCTTTCCTTCCTCTGCTTGTCCTATTCCCTCCCCTTACACACACACACGCGCGCGCACACGCACATGCACTACACTACCACACATGTCGGGCGACCAGTCCGCAGCTTAGAGAAAGGGGCCGGTGCCCCGTTAGGGCTTCGCAAGCCGACGTGAAGGTCGAACCCGGATCTTATCATCCAGCGGACAAGGTATCACCGCATTCCCCCTGGATGAGACTTTCACACACTAGCAAGCCTAATGACGATTGCAGTTGGCGTGCTAGGAAACATGCATGGACAATCAGTGGCCCTTTCCGCTTCGCCAATTAAAACCTCCGTTACATGGTCGAAAGCACTAGAGTACGAAATGTAAACTGGTCCCAGTAGATCGATTACTACTCGCACTATGGAATAACGGACGAATAATGGATTATAAGCGATCATTCTATTAATTTTACGTCATTATTAAAATTTTCTTTTATAAACTCGGTTTAAGAGCAAGTGTTAAAACATATAGTGATCATCTAGATAACCTTAAAGTTATGATTAGAGTCCTGACGGCGGCAGGATTTTCGACCCTAGCTTTTCAGCTAGGTCGAATTCAGTCGCTGTCTGGATGAGAATTCTAGAGGCCGGCTGCTGTGATCGGTAGTTTTCCGTGGTTTCTCCGATCAACGCCAGGCGAATGCCGGAGTAGTACCCCACCAAACGGGCCACGGATCGCGCGCAATCTTTTCTTCCTCTTCCTTATCCTATCCTCTTCCCTTACACACACGCTTACGCTAACATGCACTACACTACCACATATTCCGGGAAACCGGTAGGGAACGTAGAGCTTGTCCCGATTGGGGCGGTGCCCCGCTGGTGGGAGAGTCCTGGTTAGGGGGAAACCCCGTTAGCCGACGGTAGGTCGACGCCGGATTTCGCCATCCAGCGGGGGAAGATCACCGCCATCTCCCGAGAAAAAACATGCACTACACTAACGGGACTAATGACCAAAGCAGTTGACGCGCCCGGAAATCAATCAATCAATTAAAGTTATGAAATTCGGTTGACTAAAAGTTGGAACTTTCTAAACGAATACCGTTGGTGTTTAAAATATCCAATTTCATTGTTGCCGCTCGACCACGCCATCCGGCCGGCGCGGGAGCGACCACTTGGCAACGCAGATGGGCATTCATTTTCTTATTTCGAACAACTTTTCCTATGATGCGACACCTATTTCCAGATATTTAGATGTGTTAATTTCAATTGACCACCGGGGATATCTAAAACGGTTTTAATAAACTTGTTCAAACGCTTATTTTCATTGCCAAACCAACTGTTTGTTAACGAGATGTAATTACAAGGAACAAGTCTTTCTGATGTTTAAATCGCGGCTTATATGTAATAAATATATTTATCATTATATTTACCCTATTAATTTCCTGTGTTTTATTGTGTTTAAACATTTATTTACTGGCGTAATTAAATTGTCACAAAATGTAAGTAGTTCTAGACCGTGGCATCGTCTCAACCGGGTCCTCGATCTTGCTCCCTTGACCCATTGAACGTGTACTGATTTAGTTGCTTCTTCTGCTTTCACACTGTAATTTAGCTCTTATCTCTACCCTGTCAGAATCAATTTTCTTTTTGATTTGCACGAATGAATATATAAAATCGAGAGTCTTAAAAATCATAAATTCATTTACTTCATTTCACTATTTCGTTCACTTCATTTCTGGGTCAGTGGAATTGGCAGAGATCCTTTGTTATCATTTCGTCAGAAAATGGTTATTAACCAAGTAATGATTTCAAATTAAATCGATAGATTGATAAATTTTTCGTGTTTCCGGGTGCGTCAACTGCTTTGGTCATTGGTCCCGTAAGTGTAGTGAGTGTTTTTTTCACGGGAGATGGCAGTGATCTTCCCCCGGTGGATGGCGAAATCCGGCGCCGACCTACCGTCGGCTAACGGGGTTTCCCCCTAACCAGGACTCTCCCACCAGCGGGGCACCGCCCCAGCCGGGATGAGCTCTAAACTCCCGACCAGTTTCTGGGAATATGTGGTAGTGTGTCTGTGTGTGTGTACGGGGAGAGGATAGGACAAGGAAGAGGAAGGAAAAATCGCGCGCGGTCCGTGGCCCGTTTGGTAGGGCACTGCTCCGGCATTCACCTGGTGTTGATCGGAGAAACCACGGAAAACTACCGATCAGAGCAGCCGGCCGCTAGAATTCTCCTCCAGACAGCGACTGAATTCGACCTAGTTGAAAAGCTAGTGTCGAAAATCCTGCCGCAGTCGGGACTCGACCCTAGGACCTCCCGGTGAGAGGCGCTGCACTGACATCAGTTGATGTACTGAGCTACCGTTCCCGGTTTCAAATTAAACATTCATTAGATAAAAAAATGAATGAATGATAATGAATCGTGTATCATCCACCGCCGGAGGGGGCAGCCCTATTGAAGTGCAGGACAGGCCCTGATCTCTGCGCCTTTGGCAGGCACGACGTGGGACGCGCCTCCATCTGGCGGTGTGACGGTGGATTGGCGTTGTTTCTTCCTGCGCCCTTTACGGAGTGCACCTTTCGCCGCCACGCGCGGCCTTGACCCGGCGCCGCACAGCTGGCACGAGCGGCGAGACGGCGCCGCCTTCCCCCGCGGCCACGCGACCACTGCGGCGCGCGCCGCCGCTCAGCTGCGAGCCGCCCCGCCGCCCCCCGCCGCCCCCCGCCGCCCCCACCGCCGTCGCCCGCCGAACCCCCTTCATCACCGCCACCGCGCCCCCCGCGCCCTCCGTCGCTCCTCGCCGCCCCCCGCCGCCCCCCGCCGCCCCCGCCGCCCCCCGCCGCCCCCGCCGCCCCCCGCCAACCCCGCCGCCCCGGTGCCCCCCGCCGCCCCTCGCCGCCTCCTGCCGCCCCGCTGCCCCCGCTGCCCCCGCTGCCCCCCGCTGCCCCGCCGCCCCCGCCTCCCCCGCCGCCCCCGCCGCCCCCAGCCGCCTCCCGCCGCCCCCCGCCGCCTCCCGCTGCCCCGCCGCACTCATTTCATCTGCGAAGTAAATTACTTCCTGTAACACATTGTGCAGTCAGAATCCACGTTTTCTGGGCGTCTGATACCGAAAAATCGACTGACGTCAAAACAAGTGTGTGTCTTTCTCTGTACGTCCGTCTCTGGTCAACGCTAGCGCCGAAGCTTTTCTGCCGATTTTCTTGAAAATCGATATTCCTCGATTGATTAGTTAATTAGTGATTTCAGGCGCATCACCTGCGAAGGCCATTAGTCCTGTAAGCGGAGTACATTTTTATCATGATAGGTGGCGGTAATCTCTCCCCCATGCTGGCTGGCGAGAATCGGCGCCGACCTAAGGCGGGTTGCGGGGATTTTCCTCAAGCAGGTATCTACCACCGGCACCGTCCCACTAGGGTCAAACGCTAAGCTCCCGATATGTGTGGTAATGTAGTTTATGTAAGTGTGTGTGTGTGTGAATAAGGGGTGAGGAAACAACGAGGAAGAGGAAGAAAAATCTCGTGCGGTCCTTGGCCCGTTTGTTAGGGTACTGCCCTGGCATTCGCCTGGTGTTGTTCGGAGAAACCACGGAAAACTATAGATCAGAGTTGCCGACCTCTGGAATTCTCCTCCAGACATGAAATCTTTCGCCTAAGTTAACACAAGTTTTAACAGCATTTTCTCAAAAACTGCTTTAATTCTTTTTTAAATTTTTCCCATGTATAAAACAAGGGGAGAGAATGTTAAGAGAATAGTGGAGTTTTCATTTTGGTTGATCTCTCTGAATTTTTCAAAATTTCGTGTTGGAAATATTGGCTTGTGTCAATTAGATTTTAAGTTTCGGCCCGAGTTCGTGCGTAAGAACTGTTGGCTTGGAGTAGAGATAAGGTGATAGGCGAGTTAACTCGGAGGAACTGAGTTCCCTTATCGCTGCGGAAAAATGTTGCCGTTGAAATACATTTTGCAGGTCCATGTAGTAGTATAATATTGATGAGCAGTTAGAAATAATGCAAGAAGGTATATACAGTTGTAGCACAACCATTTTAACTTCGTTTTAACAGGTGGTTAAACTTGTCAAAATAACCGATTATTAAAATAACTGTTTTTGTATAAAGAAAAGCGTTTTTATACAAAAACGACTACTGGTCGCCACGAAGCACGAACACTAATGGAGACAGCGCACAAGTTTGAATGGGGTACCTCTTGGTACTTGACACTGTTACCCGCTTCGTACCGCTTCCTGTGATTTATTGTTACTAAAACTGAAGGACATTAGTCGCGTTCCGGGTATGGCATTATATGGACGTCCTTTTTGTTTCAAGATAAATTTTCAAAGTGCTTTTCTAATTCAGCCTCGTTTTGTTCGTTTATGATAGATTTGGATGGAGTTTTTCTCTTGTTTTCTCTTGATCCTTAGGGCATATGCTGAAATGGTGCAACCTGTTTTGCTTGTTGGTATATGAGTTCTGTACCCAACACAGTCTTCAATTTCTTTCATCTTAAATAACTTGATGTAATAATTAGATGTGTTCGATCTGTTCATGGTCAAATATATACGATTTATGAAAAGGGATTACATACTAACAATTTAAGCACTATTTGGCACTACAGCATGCTTTATTATCCGATGTCCCTTAAGAACTAACAATCATACCACAACAATTAAAATGACAATGTTTGGTTTTGTTCCTTAGTGCATTTTCCCGCACAATCCTTTCTAGGATTAGCTGGTCTGATGCCTGGCGAGAGCATTTCTTCCTGGGTGCTGTGGCCCTCCTTCCAGGAGACCTCGTGGCCTCCCTGATTTCGGTCGTCACGCCCCAGTCATGCAGTGTCACGTGTCTCAGAGAAAGTGCCGCAAAAACCTCCACGTCCCGCGCTCCGCCGCACACTTTCCACCGATGGCCCACCCGGCAGCTGCATTTCGGCTCTCCGTCGCGGCCCCTGCACTCGCTGCAGAGCAGCCTCCGCCTCTTCAAACTTCCAGCAAATCGATGCGTGTGACGGACAATTATAAAGCAGATGTGCTGCTGCGGGTACATCACCATCAAACTATTGCAGTATGAGTTGGATGTGGCGTCGCCGAAGGTGCAAACTCTTTCAAAAGTATTTTCATGTGTTGAAAATTTCTTTCAGGCTTAGCTTTGTTCAAATATGTTCTTACAGTATCTGTTATTGAACTTATCAATGAATCGTAGTACCTGTTAATGTTACACTCCCGTTCAAAAATTCCCAACACCCAATGGCCTTGTATATTACCTCCATACGGAATATGAACAGGTAATATTGCAATTTCAGAATTATAATGGCCGTAAAAAATACTTGCAGGAATGAATAAAGCGAATAGCTAAGAATTTGGCACAGCTAGGTTTTGTTTTCTAATATGAACATAAATGATCATCTGTAACCTGCTCTTCTGCGTTATTCTCTATTCCTATTATAAGATCATTCTCAATGAGTTCGGAAAATTTTGACGCAAACGCTTCTACAACTACTTTGGATTCACCTGAGTAGTTAAACACATCCATGTATCCCCCCCTAATTTTTTTAGATATTAAAACTCTACAAACTCGGTCTAATTTGTGTTCTGTAGGCGAATATTGAAAATCGATGGACTCTTAAGAACTGTATTTTCTCTAGTATTGTGCTTACATTTCTGGTTTTATTCTTATTTAGTTCATATCCAACAAATTGAATGTTCCAAGGCAATTTGGAAATTGATTATAAAAAATACCCATGAAATACTTCGTATCTTACAAATTCTGCCCCACGATTTTCATTTCATATGGCTCGTTTGTAACCAATCTATGGTTCTACGCCTACTGCAACCGGCAAAAGAACAGATCAACTCAACGTACCCACACTGAAGCTACATTTTTGTTCAGAAGAAAAACGAGGATGAATTTGAGCATTTTGTCAATGGATCAGGAACACGAGGCGACAAACCTGATCGTGATGCACCGACTGTGGTGGCTGAAAGCATCAGTGACTCTGTGCTTCTGACCGCGAGGTCCCAGGGTTCCAGTCCGGACGGTGGGGGCAGAATTTTCGAAACCAAGTAGCTGGGTGGAGTTCAGCCGATGTCTGGAGGAGAATGCTTGCGGTCGACTGCTCTGATCCGAAGTTCTTTCTCCGATCAACACCAGGCGAATGCTGAGAGCGGTAATCTAAAGGACGGTCCACGGACCGTGCGTGATCTTTTCTTCCTTTTCCTTGTCCCGCCCCTACTTACACACATCTACATATAGCACACATGGCAGGAGACCAGTCGGGAGCTTTGCAGCAAAGCACAAGCTTTGCTTTGCATCATTTTCCTCAACAAGACGTTGTAGGATTAGTTGGTGCGGTGGTGACTAAAAGCATGATGATTCTTCATGAAGAGCATTTCTTCGTCGGTGCATTCGGGACCCTGATGTGAAGTGATTAGTGTGGTGAGAAGTAAAACATGCACTGTGTTGTGGTGTTGTCTCGGTCTGTGCTGTTCTCAAATAACCCAACTTCATTTGCTTTCCTAGATGCGATGTTTATCTGTTAGATGTTCAACACTTTTTGCGGCGACGAGGAAATATTGTCATGGTGATTGCAGGCAGAGAACGAAGTGGCCGAGGAAAACGTTCGATCCCGTTGATCCACTTTCGCTGCCGAAACAGCACAGCGCAGAAGCGAAAGTCCCTCTTCCATGCATTTTCTGTACAGAAAAATGATGAGAAAAGTGAGCGTGTAATAGGGTCTTAAGAAAAAGAATGAAGACGATGCGGCCCTCTTTTGGCGTTGCAAACGAACCCTTCAGCGAGAGACGGCAGTTGGTATTCCATCATAGAATATAAATATATGTTGATATTCTCAATTTCCCCCCATACAAACACAGAACATACTCAGTGGCGTATTCAGAGATTAAGATCTAGGTTATTCCATCATGTACTGTAAGAGAAACAGGTACCCATTTCTTTATATTTCAACAATATATTATAATGAATTATTGAAACGTTCTGGTCGAAAGAAGCTTACAGTGCTCTGAGCATTTTATCCCGAGAACGCTTTAAATTAACAACCATATATTTTACTACGTAGTACCAACTTTGTAATTTACGTACGTAGTAAAGAGGAAGTATTGTAGTGCTGCAATGGAAAGCGATTTTTCCTAGGAAGAACTCTAGTGTGGCCCTCTTATCGACAAATGGATATGGATAAATGTTCTTCTTCTCTACGAGTACAGTGAATTGGCGATTGTCATTCAGGCGATTGTCTCTAAAATCGATATTCCTCAATCGATCTGAACGAACTCTTATCTCTACAAATTTAAAAAGATATTTTGTTTAATATTAATGTCTTTTTTGTTCAAAATGGTTCAACTCAAGTTTTTAGACAGATTTTAAAAATGTCTATTTGTAACACAGACTTTCATATATGTCTGCACCGTTTCCCCATATTCCCATTTATAAATCGACGAAAAAAAAAGTTTACCTTGGGCCAGGCTGACTGAGACATTCCCAACTATGAACTGTTAAATGTTACGAACTTTATTTAAAAAAAATGTTTATTCAGTAGTAAATTACACCAGCAGACAGCTGTACCAATATCAGGTTGCCTGATCATTGTCTGTTCACAATTGGTAATACGACATCTTCAGTGAAAAAAAAGAATGGCAATTTCCAAAAGTTTTATAAGTTGCAAGAAATTTGTCCCCAATGGCGGCTGGGACTCTCGATTCCTTGCAACCCATACTACTTTTGGAAACTGCCAAAAATTAAAAAAAAAATTATATTTTGAATTTGGAATAATTTATAATAAGCCTGATGGGGCAAATTTATTATCATTTCAAAATGCGAAATTTCGAAGCTAAATGGTTTTTACCTGCAGTATTTTATTCAAGAATTTGTTCGTAGAATGCATGGCCAAATAATTTTTCTACCTTAATTATCTCTTCTTCCTCTGTTAATTGCCTCTTTACTAAGTGTGCAGTTCGACGAGAAAGTAAAAAATAACAATGATATTTTCAAAAAACGGAACTCAAGGGGGTATAATAGTGTGTGCAGTAATAGCGGGCCAAATGTGCACAGGATGATGTGATCACCGTATTGAGACTCTCTGGTCAAACATTATGTTCCTCCATTGACATTCTCCCTCTGGAAGTGCATATTAAAAGTTGTTTGAATTAAACTAGAAAAGTATAGAAACATTTCGTATTTCTTTAGGAATTTTTCGAAGGCTATTTAGAATTCGAGATTTAATGCGCGGCATTACTAATTCGTCAAGGATGTAGAAATATGTGGGCGAACAAAGTATTAGAAAAGAATGAAAATGAGAGACTAGTTTATTTATGATTTCAAAGGTTCTATTGACAATTGTTTAGAATTTCTTCCATTTCTTGGTAACTATGATGCGTTTACGAAGTGTCGTAATGTTTTTTAAAATAAATCCTACTTTCTAAGATTACTTAATTCTAAGCTAAGCAATAGCTTGTCATAAGGGACTTGCTTATGTCAATGAAGATTCAATTATATATTTAAACTAGGAGCGCTACAACCGCACATACTTTCTCTCATTTCTTGTAATGTTCTAATACTACATGAACGTACAAAAACGTTTCTAAGCGGCAAAAAGATTTTAAAGAATAAATTATTAATTCTTCGAATAAAAACAATTTGCGAAAACCACACGTTTTTCAAAAAATGAATATGATCATTAAAGATCTAATATTTAAAAACTGATTTCATTTAAGAAAAATCTATTTTTTAGTTTTGCATTGTTTCTCGCAATTTTTGAAAATTCAGAGATTTTGCCGAAAATGGGATCAGCACTTTCTTACCGACCTTTCTCACATACGAGAAGAAAATGAAATAAAAAAGGAACCTTTTTCGGAAATGATTGTTTAAAACTTGCATTCAAAATTACTCAAACTACTCTCATATTTTCGAAAAATTGTATATGGCCTTATTTCAAGATCAGTCTTCGAATAACGCCTTTCACTGAGAGAAAAATATGGTAGTTGTAGTAAGCTGCCGAAAAAAATTAGTAAGTAATTTTTGCAATTTTCGAAAAATCAGGAGTTTTAACGAAAATGAGACTTACCCTATTATTTTAAGCATTCTTTACACAATCCTAGTACCAAGTTTAATATAAGAATTGAGAGTCATTCTTGTGAAAATTTTGAAAGTGTCGAGGCTTCATTTAAAGAACACCATTATCCAAAATACCAGTTTCAATCTCGCAAGGCCTCCTGTTCATTCAGATCTATCAAAAAATATCAATTTTGGAGAAAATCGTTCGAGCGGATAAGGCACTAGTGTTGATCTCACACAGACAAACAAAGATACTGTTTGCTGTTAATCAATATTTCGGGATCAAGGTCCTTCAAGACATGGAATTTGACTCCGTAAATAGTACATTATCAGATTTTTAAATTGGCTCCGAAATAACAAATGAATAGTAAATGAAAAGAAAATGGTTTTAATGCAGTTTTCCAATTCAAATAAACAATTCTGTTCTCCATTGAAAATGAACGGTGAACCATTCACTGATGTTAAGGCAACAAAATTTTTAGGTCTCTCAATTCAGTCAAACCTCAAATTGAACGTCAATTTGAATGAATTGAACACAAAATTAAGTTCATTATGTTACGCGTTCAGAATTCTTTCAAATTCAGTCAGCCTTCATACTGCTCGTTGTGTATACTTCGCGAATGTTCATTCCCGCCTGAGATATGGCATAATATTCTGGGGAAATACATCTTATAGTACCCAGACGTTTAGATTACAAAAACGAATCGTACGAATAATAACCAAATCCCACCCACGTGATTCTTGTAAGCCTCCATTAATCTAGGAATTTTACCGTTACCTTGTCTGTTGATTTACGAATCAGCGGTCTTTGTGAAAAATGTCTCTCTCAAGGGCGGGAATATATTTTCAGAAAATGCCGATGTCTATTACTATAACACTCGACGTAGAAATCATATTCATCAGGTGACAGTATCAACAGTTCATTACAAAAAATGCACATACAGTACATGTACATTATTTTAAAATACTTTGCCAGGCCATTAAACGATTAAATTCGATAGAAAAGTTTAAATCCAAAGTGAAGTCGTTTCTGCTACATAACTGTTTCTATACAATTAGAGACTATACTGAGCATCACAAGGAAAGTAACATGAATTTTAACAGTGATATTTAATGTATTATTTACCATTGGACTATATAATTCTAATCAATATGTAACAAGTATTCTATCGCAGTTTCTGGGTCAATGACCCCATCTCGATCAGGTTTTTCGTCCAGTTTCCCTGATCCACTGAGCAAATGCTGAGACGGCGCCCTTGTTTTGCTTCTGGACATAAATGTAACATCATTAACTGTGCACGTCTTCTAGAATTCAGTGGGAAATATAGTTATTCAAATCGTTATCGTCAAAAAAGTTATCGTTTCTATGTTGTCGCGGTGGAAGTATTATTCCTTGACGGACATAATGGATAAGGGCCCAAAATTTATTGCTGATTTATCCTTGAAAATATATTTTATTAAATCGGAGCGTTTTTTAAAATTAACTCAAAATTCAAGTAGTATATGTCTGAATGTAGGGATCACAGAATTTTGAAAACGTGCAAAGAATTCACTTCTGCCCATAGCACGTCATAACGTCACAGTTTTAACTTTTTTTGACGTAAAATAAAAATAAATAACTAAATATCTCCACTACGTATTAGAGAAAATAATGTACTACGTATAAAAACAAGATTTATCCATTTTTTGTTACCGGGGACAGGCAATTAGTTTTTCTATCGAAAAATTGCAGATTTTCGCCGACAATTGCAATACTTTCTCTTTTCTATTTACGTAGCAAGGCAAGAAAGTAATCAGAAAAGATTATCCCGTCCATTACATTAGGTTATAAGATTTATATCGTCCGTTAACTTTCGCGATTTCTTTCGTTCCACGGTTGGTAGGCGTGAGCGTTGACTGCATAACCTTTTACTACTCTCATTGTATAACGCTGTCATTTGTTTGCTGCAACCAGTTGCATAATGATACTCATTACGATACAGATTTCATTATGATACAGGTTCTTGACCAATCACCGAGAAGTTTACAAACCAAGTATTGACACTTCAGTAATAATCATTGAGAATCGTTCTAGTAAATGATTTGTTCGATTGTGTACATTAAAATTGCTTTTAATATTACATATCTTAATTTCTTTTATTATTCGTAATTTTTACGTGGAATATCAGTTGAAATAAATTGGATGTAATTTTACTTTGATCCTATTTGACTAGCGCAGTGGTAGTAGAAGAGGGAACATTTGACTGACGTTAAGATCAGAACGCACGTTCTTTTGTGTTATATGTTTCTGCCGTGTGTTTGTCTTTAAAATCCAGCCAATTCGTTAGTTTTAAATGTATATTGAATCAGAGGATGAGTTGGCGCCTCCAGAAATAAGAGAAAAAAGAAAAATGGTGACCGGAATTATAGCCGCAACTTTTGTACTCGCAGGCGGGCTGGTAAACCAAAGCCCCCAGCGGCAAGTAGGGTATGCTGCGGTTTTCACTTAGTTGAACTTGACGTTTCGTCAGCTGTTCGGCCAGCTGTGACAGTGCTCCCATCGGGAGCTTACACGTCACTACATATAGTGACGTGTAAGCTCCCGATTGGAGGACTGTCACAGCTGGCCGAACAGCTGACGAAAATTCAAGTTCAACTGTGTGAAAACCGCAGTATAGCTGTCCGCTAGGTGACCTTGGCTGAATCCTGCATGTCAACTGCTACGAAACGATTCCACGTAAACGTTTAACTTACAAAAGTTATTATAAGTCGTAGAAAAAGTACCGTATGAAACTCAATGTAATGGGTATTAATACACTGGTGTGAAGTTTACGTTACTCGCTCGTATCGTAATATCACACTTGTGTATTAATCATTACATCATTTCATAATGTACTACTTCGCGGCCGCCACGTGTGACGTCAGAGAGGGAGCGAAGGTGACGGAGCGGCGCGGGGGGGGGGGGGCGAGGCAAGGCATGCTAATGGATCGAGGACCCGAGGTCCGCTAGGAGCCGTTTGCTTTTCCTCTAACTCTGCTGTTTTTTCAAGAAACCTTTAACGAGCTGTGCGAGTTGTCTCCATTAACAGTTGGAAGGTTCCAACCAGAGGACTGTTCGAGAGCCTCGCATGCATCGTGAGTGCCGAATGCTTTGGAAAAATGTAAAAAAATTGGAGTTATAAAAACCGGAACATTGTGAAACGAAAAACCTTAATTATTATTTTTTATCGTATAAATTTGTTGCTGAAGGTCAATATATAATAATTCATATAAATAGTATGAATATCATAATGATAATTCATATAATACAAATTGGTGCGAAATGACCGTAGGATACACTGTCCAAGAATAACGACAGCAGATAGACAAAGTCCCACGTGTTAGAAACTTTTCATTTAAACGTTTGGTGGAACGCGTGTCTAACTTTTCACGTTTTTAAAACGTGAAGAGGTAGACACGCGATCTTATTTCTTTAAGAATTAATCACCATCGCTACCAGAGCATGCGTAGACACAAGATAATAAATCATTCAATACATTGAGCTGATACATAGTCATCAACAGGGAAGTATCCGGATAAGAAAAATTATCCGCTACAAGCACATTTTCTTCTAGTCCTCTCTTCTCCACTTATTCTCTCACACTTACACTTACATGTAGTATATAAACACGTATGAAGAGAGAATATTCGGAATTTACAGAGCTTATTTATGACGAAGATACAGAAAGATGAATTACTCGCAAGCATACGCGCCGGATCTCAACACGCAGCGGTGGAGAAGCACTGCCATCTCATGTCATGAAATATTCACTAAACTTGTTGTAAATATGACGTATGACTTAACGTGCCCGGAAACATCAATGGGTTACATCATTGCACAATTTTCATACACATGATGTTTCTGTAAATGCAGAACTGCTCACGATAAGCATTTGTGGTGCATCGAGCATACAATACCAGGAATTATCCCAGGAAGTTGAGAATTGTGTTGAACAGTGTTTACTTCTCATCGGTATTTTACACGGGCGGCGACAGCTTCCCACAGAAACCACAGCGCATTTTCTCGAAGCCACTCAGTCATTCCATTGCGTCTGGCCCTGAGCTCACTTCGCCGGCGGGGCGTAGCGCCCCGCCCCTCCCGGCCCCCACCGGGAAGAAGCAAGAGGAGCGGCGACGGACTGTCAACAGAGACATCCAGGCGCTGCCCGGGGCATATCGATTAATTGGCCGAATCAGAGGGGTCGAGGGGGCGGGAGTGCAGAGCGTTCATTCCAGGAGGCGTGGCGTCTGCCGGGACGCCCTCCGCGCTTCCACGCCGCCGCGCATCCTGGCTTCCACGCCACCGCTCCTCACTCCTCCCCGCCTCCGGGCGACCACGCCTCCATGCCCCACGCCTACAGAAATCCACGCCGCCGCGCCTCCAGGCTTTCACGTCTCTACGCCGCCGCCTCCGCGCGTCCACGCCTCTAGGCCCCACGCCTACAGGAATCCACGCTGCCGCGCCTCCAGGCTTCCACCCCTCTACGCCGCCGCGCGTCCACGCCTCCAGGCCTCCCCGCCGCCGCACCTCCAGTCTTCCCCGCCTATACGCCTCCGCGCGTCAACACCTCCAGGCCCCACGCCTCCAGGCCACCACGCTTCCAAGCCTCCACGCCTCTACGTCGCCGTGCGTCCACGCCTCCAGGCCTCCCTGCCGCCGCGCATCCATGCCTCCAGGCCCCACGCTTCCAGGAATCCACGCCGCCGCGCCTCCAGGCTTCCACGCCTCCAGGCCTCCTCGCCGCCGCACCTCCAGTCTTCCCCGCCTCTATGCTGCCGCGCGTAACGCCCCCAGGCCCCACGCCTTTACGCCTCCGCGCGTCAACACCTCCTGGCCCCACGCCTCCAGGCCACCATGCTTCCAAGCCTCCACGCCTATACGTTCCCGTGCGTCCACGCCTCCAGGCCTCTACGCTGCCGCGCATCCACGCCTCCAGGTCCAACGCCTCTTGGAATCCATGCCGCCGCGCCTCCAGGCTTCCAGGACTCTACGCCACCGAGCGTCCACTTCTCGAGGCCGCCGCGCACATAACGCACTGTTCGCAAATTCGCCTCACTTGATCGATACATTTCCACACTACTCGAAGCGTTCCGTGCTTAACTTGTCATAAACAACCACAATCTGTTCCTCCCAAACCGGGAGAGACGCGCTGCAGTGGCATCAACTGATGTCACTGCAGCACGTCTCTCCCGGAGGTCCTAGGTTCGATTCCCGACGGCGGAAGGATTTTCGACACTAGCTTTTCAGCTAGGTCGAATTCAGCTGCTGCCTGGAGGAGAATTCTAGCGGCCGGCTACTCTGATCGGTAGTTTTCCGTGGTTTCTCCGATCAACACCAGGCGAATGCCGGAGCAGTACCCTACCAAATGGGCTACGGACCGCGCGCGATCTTTCCTTCCTCTTGCTTGTCCTGTTCTATCCTCTCTCCTTACACACACACACACACACACAATTACACTAACATGCACTACAATACCACATATTCCGGGAGACCGGTCGGGAGCTTAGAGCTTGTCCCGCCTGGGGCGGTGCCCCGCTGGTGGGAGAGTCTTGGTTAGGGGGAAACCCCACTAGCCGACGGTAGGTCGGCGCCGGATCTCGCCATCCAGCGGAGGAAGATCACCGCCATCTCCCGAGGAAGACATGCATTACACTTACAGGACTAATGATCTCAGCTGTTGTCGCGCCCGGAATCACTAACCAACCAATAAACCAAATGTTCCTCCCAGGGGTGCCTTTGAATTTTTGTGTCGACTCCTTTGTATTTTCAGCTGGAAGCTGTCATGATAACTCAATATTTATTTCTGTTACTGATTTCTATTGCTTTCTTAATTTACTTAATAATTTCTTTTATTTTTTATTTATTTATTTATTTATTTATTTATTTATTTATTTATTTATTTATTTATTTATTTATTTATTTATTTATTTATTTATTTATTTATTTATTTATTTATTTATTTATTTATTTATTTATTTATTTATTTATTTATTTATTATTGCGTGTTTCCAGTCGCGCCAACTGTTATGACCATTAGTCCCGTAAATATAGTGTTTTTTTCGGAGTTGGCGGTGATCTTCCGATGGATGGTGAAATCCGGCGCCGACCTACACCACGGTTTGCGCAGTTTCCCCTATCATGTATCTTCTGCCATCCAACCACTGCACCAGCCGGGACAAACTCTAATCTTCCGCCTGGTCACTCGACATGTGTGGTAGTGTAGTGCATGTAATTGTGAGTTGTAAGGGATAATGACGGAAAGATGGCGTGCGGCCCATAACCTGTTTATTATAGCAGTGCTCCTGCATCTGCCTGGCGTTGATCGGAGAAACCACTGAAAACTACCGATCAGGGTACGCGGCTGCTAGAATTTTCTTCCGGTCTTCAACCGAAGTTTTTTCTGAACTTCGGTTGCACATCTGTAGCACTCTTATTTTTGTTGTTTCATCACATAGAAAGCACGCTCTTCGTCAGAAATCGCCACGTTCACAAAACGCTCACTATGGCGAATCCGAGAACTACAAGCATTTGCTGTAACATAAAAAAAAACATTTGAGTTTCCTCTCATATATGACGTACA